>VYZU01086023.1:0-27939 GCA_013401355.1 Ceyx cyanopectus | reverse complement strand
TCTGTGATTCTGTGACTTAGTCTGATGCCAAGTGATCTCATAGTTACAATACAGTGCTTTAGCAGAGGCACCCAAGCTCAGGCTTTGCCTTTGAGTTTTGAGATGTTTTCTCCTGCAGAACTGTTGCTTTTCCTTCATGACCTCTTCCTCTGTTGATGGCTCCCAGCAAGTACTGCTCTGGGCTGTTGCTTAAGCTGACTGTGTATTGGGATGTTGGCTGTGCCGTGCTGCTGTTTCTACTTTGAAATGCAAGGACTTGGTCATTCTGCATTTTTTCTTGTGTCAAAATTAGGGTAGAAATGTTTGCATTGTGCTTAACAGCAGTGAAAGGGTGATGTACATACCCTTGAAACTAACCATCAAATGCTACATAACACAAAATAATATCGGAGGTAGAAACTTGGTGAAGGCTAGAGGAAAAAATTCTAAAACCCAGCACAATTACACAGTTTGTGGAGAACTTAAAGAGTTAAGAGCAAAGAACTCCCCTCAAGATGGTAATAGAATATTAGTAGAACAGTATACTAAAAAACTCTCTTTTAAATAGTTTATCAGTAGTTTGCACAGAGGTGACTTAATGAAATGTATGTAAACATTGATGAATAGAAGGGGCTTATTGGAGGATTATGATGTGTACAGCATGCTCTAAGCTTTTCTGCTGGCAGCCAGTGCAGAGGCCTGAGATTATTAACTACAGCCACTTAGACTTTTCTTGCAATCTGTTTATCTTCAGTGGGAAAATCCCTTAAGCTCTGTTCATTGCAGTGTTGTGCCTGTAAAAGCAGAGAGGGGCTATTCCACCTGTTTAGTCAACACAGGGTGGATGGCTGGGTAATCAGATAGATTTGCTGATGACAGTCCACCATTTGATAACACTCCCACCCAGCTTGGTGTCATCTGCAAACTTACTGAGGGGCATTGTCTCCTCATGCAGAGCATTGTAAAGATGTTAAACTGAAGTGGTCCCAGTCCTGAGCCTTGAGGAGCACCACCTGTGACTGTGTTTGCTTCTGCTGTTGTGCTGTCTGAATGCCTCGAGTGTTTGTAATGTATTTGCCCTCATGCCATTCCTTGGGAAGTAGGAAGATGCTGTTCATGGCCATTTTCCTGATGGGGAGCAGAGATGTATGGGTGTAGGTGTCACATGCCTGGGGATGTCTGTAAAAGTGCTACAAATTGAATTTGGGTCTGATTCTGAGGTTGATTTATTTAATTGCTGTCACATCTCTTCACCTTTGAGTTATTCTGTTGTTGTGAAAGCACAATCATGCTGAAGTGGGCTTGTTTTTCTGTTGCTGTCTAAACCTTCTCACGTACCTGAGCATTTCTGAAGTACTTACAGTCAAGGAAATTATTCATGCCAAGGATTGTTACCTGATACTCCATTTTTCCCCCTTAGATATTTTTGAGAATCTAAGCTTGAAATGCACATTTTGCACTGAGCTAAGGAATTGTCCTTTGCAAACTTAGTACATCAAACTGCAGAACATATTTCACTGATGAAGTAACATTTTTCAGTGATATATCTTTACCTGCTTTATCTTCCCTGTTGTCGATTCAGATGTTTTGTATTTATTTATACTGACTTGTAACAGGTTGTTTAATGAGAGTCTTAGCTTATCATCCTGTAAATGAAGAAAGCATCTGAAAGTGAATCAAATTAATGACTCGGCAACCAATCTTCTGCTTGGTTGTGTGAAGCTACTTAGATATTACTGAAAGAAAAATATTTCCATGGCAACCTATTAAGAGCACAGGGTGTTTTTGCTACATAGATTGTTGTTGTTGTTACATCCTTACAGTGAAGATTTTTGACTGCTGTAACTCAGCCATAGCACAGCAACATTAGTTTAATTAGGAGTTTGTACTGCATATGTACTTTTATAAATGAATGTAAACAGTTATTAATGAAGTTAACTTGGGTTCCTGCAACATTAAATTTTAAAACAGATGCATATATATTTTCACATTATCCAGCATTTCTTTTGAGGCGTGAAAGATCATAATCATCAAACTTGTGGAGCACAAGATGATTTACAAAAAAAAAAAAAAAAAAGGATGTTATCCCTCATGTAGAAATTGTTCAAATGCTGGATGGGTTACTCTCTGGTGTCCCAAAGCAGGAATGTGCTTCAGCATTGGTTTTTGTGAAGGGATGAATTTGCAGGCCCTGTATCTGTGGTAGAGTACCTCAGGATGATGGACTGAACCTAAACATTCAGGTTTTGCTTGGATTACATAAGGTGCTCATATATTGAAGGCAGCCCTGTTTGGCCTTGGTTTTCGTTTTCCAGGTCGTTTCCTACAGAATCATCACGGGTGGACAATAAAACAAGACTGGAATTTTCCAGTCACATGGAATGCTTTGATACCTTGCCAGATTAAACAAAAGTGACCAATAAGATTCCATTTGGCTACATAAGTAACATAACAAAACAGTGCTGCTCCTCTGTAGCTTCTTGTTCACGACCTTCCTGCTTGGGTTTCCTGTAGCAAGAGGAGAAATTTCTGTCCCTTCCCTGGTGGGTCTTCAGTTTCATGCCCTCAGTGTCTCTTTTTACTTATGTTTTAACATCCATTTTTCAGTATTTAAATGTCTGTGTCCTGGAGGAGTTGAAGAAAATGACTCTGTTTTTTAAACATCTTTCCTGAGAAATTCTGTACCTGCTCTGTATTATCTCTTTGTGGTTAACCATAGTACCCAGTCCTTTGTTTCCTGCCTTACACCCCAGAGGCTCTGGCTGGATTGACATGATTCAGTGCTGGACGTGGCAGTGTTTGGTTTATAATTGGACTTGAAGATCTTGAAGGTCTTTTCCAGACTACATGATTCTGTGATATGATAGAATAATAAAGAAACAGAAAAGGCAGTATGTAATTTAAAGGCTCTGTTTGTTTTTAAAATACACAAAATGGTATTTATTTGGCTTAAAGAAATAGTTTCTTTGTATTCAGCTTGTTTCCTTGGTAACAACTGAAATATTTGAGTTTTGCCCCAAAGACTCTTGCAGTTGACTTCTCTACTGCATTCTCTTTAACCGTTGCAAAACTTAATAGCTTTGCATAAATTTTTAAGCAGATAGTGGTCTCAGAAAAGAGCTGATTGTAGAAGCGTGGCCTTGTTTTACACGTGGTGATTAACAAGTGGAGAGGGCAGGGAGTGATAGGCTAGTCCTGTCACTTCCCTGTTATGGGCTGTGGGGGGCTTGCTGATTAGTTCCAATTGATAAACATTTTTTTTATTTGATGTCACTATTTAAAGATTCTAAGTGTTTAGAACAGCTGGGTTCACTGAGTGGGAACGTGGCTGTTTTGAAGCAAGTTACTCCATCTACTGAGAAGGTGCTTTTGATTTTTTGGTTTGCACTTCTCTTTGGCTTCATAGGTTGCTATAGGTGGAGATTAATCCAGAAAATGCACATTTGTCACTGCTCAGCCCAACCATAATGTCACACCTCTGATATCAGCCAGGAGACACCACATTCCATTTGTGTGTCTGTGTAGCTTGGGAGAGTCATGGTAGTTGTTGAGGCTGTGTGTGTAGCAGTAATATTGTGTTACACAGATGCTTGGCTGGTATGTACTTACATGACTGACAAATCAAGATATGTGCATTAATTAAATTTAGGACATGGCTTGCAGATTCTTACAGAGTAATTAATTTATATGAAAAATTATTTGCAAACCACAGGAATTTGGTTGTATATAATTTGCTTTTCTGAACTTTGTTGACAGTGAAACTAAGCTGAGAGAAGTCTGGATACCTTGGGCTCTTCATGTGGCCCATTTGTGGATCTCTAGCTTAACTGAGCTGCTGTTAGCTATTTTGGGATTGGTGTCCAGAGACATCTTTGAAGAGCTGTCAGTTTAGCTGGCAGGTGTTTATGCTGCAGTGGTGTATCTCTGTGCAGTGCTGAATCTTTATTTTAAAATAGCTGTAATACCAGTAAGCTATTAGGCTGAAAATTCTGAGAGTAAATTCAAATAGCTTGATCTTAAAGGCTGCAGTTTATCAAGGGAAAACTTGGTTTCTGGAGATCAGCTGTTAGCTTGTAAATGGCCAACATCCCAGTTTGGTGTCTACTCAGATTGAGACTCCATCCATAGTTCAGTCCTGAACTCACTCTTATTTGTAAGGCTTCTTCCATGAGAATCTTGCTACCCTTCTACAACCATTCACAATGTGCTCTTCTGAAAAACATTTTCTCTTCTAAACAAGAGTTAACTCCCATCTTTTTAAGCTGAAGTTGGCTTGTGGGGGTTTTTTGTATTTTCTTCTTACTGACTCTTATGATTATTTACTCTTAATGTTCTCCTTTATTTTCATTTTTAGTATTGGGGTAGTTTGCTTCTAGTTAGCTGCATCTTATATCTGGAATATGTCTATGTGGCTGAAACCACAGCATATAGGAAGTCATACTATAGAGCAATAACTGGGTTTTTTTTAGCAATGGTGTAGGAATGTAATGACTGAACAGGAGATTTTGCTGCATGTCCCAGGTGAATCTTTGTGGCCATCGAGCTGTGTTATGACCACGACTGGAGAGCAAGAATATTAATCAGTTTATAATTATGAAAGTATCATATGTGAAAATTGGACAGTGATCACGGTGTGTAAAATCAGACGGTGTGCTGTTTGTCAGTCTTGTGGGGCTGTGTGTGTATGTGTGTGAAAGAAGGTGTGCTGTCAAGCAGATCATACTGTGAAAGAGTCTAGAGCTTTCTCTGTGATGCCTTTTGCTTAGCTGCACACCTCCTGAGGCATTCAAGCCAATGAAAGCTGAGAATACCATAGCCTTTTTTTATTCTTTGTGCTTTTTTAATTTTTTATTATTTTTTTTTAGTTTGCTTAAAACGCTTTTATGGTTTAAGGTAAATGGCCAGTTACTCTAGCCTTTATAAACTTTTCAAAGTTACATTTCATAGCCCCTGTATTTTGTTCAAGAGATTAAATGCTGACACCTCTTGGGTAAAAACAATTTTTTCCCCCAGTGTAAATTTAGTAGGGTTCACTTCCATGGTGTGTCACCATGAATCCAGATGCCTCTGCATCTTTTTTGGAAACTTCACCCACATGGTGGGCATCATTCGTGTCTGTCCTAATTCTGCTCTGACTCTTAAGTGCAACAGGAACATTTGCAAAGAATCTGTCTTTTCAGTGTATTGACAAAGCTTCTTCTGTAATTGTGTTAGCTGAACCAGACAATGAGGCTGAAATCCTTTTTGAGTTAGGGTTTATGTAACTCTAACCCAGTTCCTGGCTAAGCCTTGCATACTGATCCACAACAGTGAGCACCAACTGCTCGTGTGCTTTGCTCCAGTCTGGAATGTGTGGCCTAATGGACTAAGTTCAGTCTGCTGCGTTTACCAGCTTAGTTTTGCCTTGCTGCTTTACAGTCATTTCCCTTTGGCAGGCGTAGCTGACAGAGGAGGAGAAATGCTCCCTTGTACCTGGGCGTGTAGTAATTTCCTAGGGTACCAGCTTAGACTGGGGAGAGGAGTCTGGAGGAGCACGGGGAGTGCTGGAGCAGCTTGGTGGCTGTGTGTCTGAGTCCAGCTCACTCCATAGGTGCTGCTATGAGAGGGGATGAGCACACAGAGCATCTGCAGGCTTAGGAGTAAAGGCCTTCAATGCTTTGCTCTCTTCAGCTTCCTATCTTATGTTCTTGACTGTTTATTGTTTGCAAAATGGTGGTGAAAAATAATAGAGCAGTGGCCTAGGCAGAGCTGAAAGTGTATGTGTTGTGCTGTAGCTTTATCAAAGGTGTAGGCAAGGCTGAATGGGATCCATAATTACACCAGTGTTTCAAAAGAAAACCTCAAAGACGTCCCCTCAGCCCTGCATCCTGACTTTACCAAAGCTCTAGAATTGTTTCTTGGTTCAACATTACCTGTTTCCAAAATATCCTTGTAATGGTGTGATTTCTGGCTACACAGGATTACCCAAATTGGATGCACAGACAGTGAAATACTTGGCAGTGGTTACTGGAAAAGAGGAATTAGTCTTGACTATACAGATACCTCAGTGGAAGTGAAAGCCAGTAGCACTTGCTATACAAAAAAAATTCAAGCTTCATACTTTACAGTAAAGATACTTTTAAAAAGCCAACCAACCAACAACCCCAAAACTTAGTTTTATGGAGAAAATCCCAATGCTCTGTATTCTTTCCCATTTTATACTTTGGCATGTTTAATTCTTTTAAAGAAATAAAGTCTTTTCAGGCCACTTTTTGGTTTTCAACTTTTGCAAAGGAATAGTAGCTTGAGTGTTGGAGTCTTTATTTCTGCATTTGTTTGGAAATAATACAAAGTAAAAAATGATGTTAGCGTAAAAGAAAGGAACTGTATGCAAAAAGGGAATGCTTTCTTGCTAGATGTTACTATTTAACATTTTTCAGTTCCTGAGCATGAAAATGCAAAGTACAAACTATAAAATGTGATTGACTTATTCAGCTACTATTCCTTTGCAAAAGTTGAANTAGTTAGCTGCATCTTATATCTGGAATATGTCTATGTGGCTGAAACCACAGCATATAGGAAGTCATACTATAGAGCAATAACTGGGTTTTTTTTAGCAATGGTGTAGGAATGTAATGACTGAACAGGAGATTTTGCTGCATGTCCCAGGTGAATCTTTGTGGCCATCGAGCTGTGTTATGACCACGACTGGAGAGCAAGAATATTAATCAGTTTATAATTATGAAAGTATCATATGTGAAAATTGGACAGTGATCACGGTGTGTAAAATCAGACGGTGTGCTGTTTGTCAGTCTTGTGGGGCTGTGTGTGTATGTGTGTGAAAGAAGGTGTGCTGTCAAGCAGATCATACTGTGAAAGAGTCTAGAGCTTTCTCTGTGATGCCTTTTGCTTAGCTGCACACCTCCTGAGGCATTCAAGCCAATGAAAGCTGAGAATACCATAGCCTTTTTTTATTCTTTGTGCTTTTTTAATTTTTTATTATTTTTTTTTAGTTTGCTTAAAACGCTTTTATGGTTTAAGGTAAATGGCCAGTTACTCTAGCCTTTATAAACTTTTCAAAGTTACATTTCATAGCCCCTGTATTTTGTTCAAGAGATTAAATGCTGACACCTCTTGGGTAAAAACAATTTTTTCCCCCAGTGTAAATTTAGTAGGGTTCACTTCCATGGTGTGTCACCATGAATCCAGATGCCTCTGCATCTTTTTTGGAAACTTCACCCACATGGTGGGCATCATTCGTGTCTGTCCTAATTCTGCTCTGACTCTTAAGTGCAACAGGAACATTTGCAAAGAATCTGTCTTTTCAGTGTATTGACAAAGCTTCTTCTGTAATTGTGTTAGCTGAACCAGGCAATGAGGCTGAAATCCTTTTTGAGTTAGGGTTAATGTAACTCTAACCCAGTTCCTGGCTAAGCCTTGCATACTGATCCACAACAGTGAGCACCAACTGCTCGTGTGCTTTGCTCCAGTCTGGAATGTGTGGCCTAATGGACTAAGTTCAGTCTGCTGCGTTTACCAGCTTAGTTTTGCCTTGCTGCTTTACAGTCATTTCCCTTTGGCAGGCGTAGCTGACAGAGGAGGAGAAATGCTCCCTTGTACCTGGGCGTGTAGTAATTTCCTAGGGTACCAGCTTAGACTGGGGAGAGGAGTCTGGAGGAGCACGGGGAGTGCTGGAGCAGCTTGGTGGCTGTGTGTCTGAGTCCAGCTCACTCCATAGGTGCTGCTATGAGAGGGGATGAGCACACAGAGCATCTGCAGGCTTAGGAGTAAAGGCCTTCAATGCTTTGCTCTCTTCAGCTTCCTATCTTATGTTCTTGACTGTTTATTGTTTGCAAAATGGTGGTGAAAAATAATAGAGCAGTGGCCTAGGCAGAGCTGAAAGTGTATGTGTTGTGCTGTAGCTTTATCAAAGGTGTAGGCAAGGCTGAATGGGATCCATAATTACACCAGTGTTTCAAAAGAAAACCTCAAAGACGTCCCCTCAGCCCTGCATCCTGACTTTACCAAAGCTCTAGAATTGTTTCTTGGTTCAACATTACCTGTTTCCAAAATATCCTTGTAATGGTGTGATTTCTGGCTACACAGGATTACCCAAATTGGATGCACAGACAGTGAAATACTTGGCAGTGGTTACTGGAAAAGAGGAATTAGTCTTGACTATACAGATACCTCAGTGGAAGTGAAAGCCAGTAGCACTTGCTATACAAAAAAAATTCAAGCTTCATACTTTACAGTAAAGATACTTTTAAAAAGCCAACCAACCAACAACCCCAAAACTTAGTTTTATGGAGAAAATCCCAATGCTCTGTATTCTTTCCCATTTTATACTTTGGCATGTTTAATTCTTTTAAAGAAATAAAGTCTTTTCAGGCCACTTTTTGGTTTTCAACTTTTGCAAAGGAATAGTAGCTTGAGTGTTGGAGTCTTTATTTCTGCATTTGTTTGGAAATAATACAAAGTAAAAAATGATGTTAGCGTAAAAGAAAGGAACTGTATGCAAAAAGGGAATGCTTTCTTGCTAGATGTTACTATTTAACATTTTTCAGTTCCTGAGCATGAAAATGCAAAGTACAAACTATAAAATGTGATTGACTTATTCAGCTTCTCTATAAGTTTTAGTACATATCCAGTGACATTTATTTTGGACAGAATTTTTGCTAATCAATTAGTAAGAAGAAAATCAGCCTGTTTTTTCACTTACTAAATCATGATAAACATTTCTGAAGATGAGGGAGCCCCCAGAACTCCTGTATTCTGTATTTGAAGACTAGCAATAAACTCCCTGTTAGGTTATGACTGGTGGGTTTTGCATCTTCTGAGGAATGAAGGGATTCATTGGAAATGTCAAGTTGGGTTTTTAGGGGAGGGTGGGAGGGGTGAAGGTGTCATTTTTCCTTCCACAGTTTTAGAGATGAGAAGCTTTCGAGACACGCTGAGTGTAAATTTGTAGCTCTGTTTAAATTGTTACTTGAGATTCACACACGTAAAAGACTTTTTCAGAAATCATGAAGAGGTCTGGATTCCAATGAAATTTTCATGGGAGTTAAACTGTCAGTGCTAGGCAGCACCTAGTGTCAAGGTGCTGCTCGGGAAGAAAATGGAACAGAACCCTGTCTGGCATCCTAAGTTGCCTGTGTGGTAACTGACTGGGTACTTAGAGGGTGAAGCTGGTGGTGTTTTTGTGATCAATATTAGCAAAAGATTTGGAAATGGATATTAAAGGTTTGCAAGAGGGATGTGTGCTGGTGGTGTTTTGTTGTTGTTGTACATGGTATTTATGAAATACTCTGATTACCTTTACTGTCATCCTTTTCCCTTCCTGAAAAGCTGACTTTCTCAGATTCTGAGTTAGTAAAAGAGGCGCAGTAAGCAGTCTTGCCAAAGATTTACAGTGGTTTTAGGTAAAATACAGCCAGTCTTTCTACAGTGCTGAGGAAAACAAGTCAATCCTTGTTTTCAGTGTCACTGGGCAGTGATAGCAGCATGTCTGAATTAATATACAGAACTGCAGCTGTATTCCATAAGCTTCCTAGTCCCTCCTTACTGTTGTGACTGCAAATATCGATTTCCACGTTCAGCTTTTTCTCTACTTGCTAATCTGATGTGATGGTGTGAAAAAATGTACTGGAACTTTTCTTCAACATTTCTTGGGGCTTAGTATCTTCTACCTGCTGGGCTTTTGCCTAGAAATTGACTGCTTGTTGCACTGCAATTTTGCATCACTTTGTTGCACACAGATGTTATATATCTTTAATATATGTAATACAACACATGTAATGTATAAATGTATATTACATGTACATTATAATATGCATGTAACAATAATGCTCATTCTAGGCACGTTATACATTTTTGTCATGTATTTCCTCATGTTTCCTTTAATGTGCAGATATATAAATATACTTTCTATAAATAATGACATCTTTTATGTATCTTCACTCTTGAGTTGTTCTGTAGAGAGTGTTCCAGCAAAATGATCTTCTATATTTCCCCATAGTAATTTACTTTGTATTGTGAGGCCTGCTGGGACTTAATTATGCAAATGATAAATTTACTGTTGCAATTCCATATTTTTCTGAAAGAATCTTTTTCTTAGCTTTGGTTAAAAAAAAATAAATCTGACAGGGTCAGTATTCTCTTCTTACCTCACCTATTGCCCCTCTCCTTCTGTTATGAAGAATGAAAGCAAATTACCTTCCTTTGTTTGGCTAAATATGTCCTAATTACTGTATTACTCTACCTCATTTAGGGTACTGACTGCCCACATGCAGGTATAATAAAAAACTTGCTGTGGAGATGGAAAAAAACCTGCATAGGTGTTTGAAACTCTGTAGGGGTCTCCATATCAGACCTGATGTTTCATTCCTTAGTAGCAGTCAGCTGGAGACAAACCCAGCAGTAGCTGAGGGATGATTGGATCCATGTCCAGACACCAATACTTCGGCCATATGCAGTTTTTGCTTTGGAGAAACTGCAGCACAAATATTTGGACTGCAGTAGAACTGGATGATGAAGCGGTCGGCTGAGGAAAGTTACTGTCTTCTCATATTTTGGAATTACAAAATCATTGAACAGGATTGCTTGAGAATATACTGTAGGCAATAGATGAGCCTTAATATCCTCTAACAAACACCTTCCTTCCTGATTTTCAGAATAGTTTCTTATTGTCAGCTCATTTGAAAGTGAGGAGCTTGACAGCAGCTGTAACAAGTAAAGACAGTGGGATCTTGGAATTTTCCTGTGGCTTTGTTATGCTCTGGACTCATTGACTTCTGTGTTATCATAAGGTTTTTGTAAAATACACTCTCTTCTCAATGTATCCATCCATAGGGAAAATGGATTCTGTCTTCTGCAGCGTCATAAAATGTGTACAATTCCCATATAGAAAAGTGCTTTGTGTTACTTAAGTGACGTATAAATGCCAGGAGGTTTCTGTATTTCTCTGTATGTACTTTTATCAAGAGTATGACACCTGATCTGATCACTGTGTTCTTGTGACAGGCCAGCTCTAGTGTTTGTCAGACAGGGCATCAGGGGTGTTTGATGGGCTCTGGTGCACAGCAGGAGTGCAGAGCAGAACTCCCTGCTCTGGCCAGGAGCTCTCTGCTCCGGCCATGGTGAGCACCCCCACGAGGGGAGCTGTAACACTGCTGAGCACCTTGCTGGTGCTCCCTCTTCTGAGTGACAGGACAGATGGTGCAACGATTCCCACCCACCCCTGGCAGACAAGACAAGCTCTGTGGACAGCCAGGCTTCCCCAGACTGCTCACTGAAGTGTAGATGCAGATTCTGTAGCTGTTCCCTGGTCTGGCAGTCTGTGCTCACTTAGTCATCCATCCCCACATTCTGCCACCAGAAGGAAACAAATCGATGGGGGTGTTTTACCCAAGGCTTCAGAAATCCATCTCAGTTACCACTTGGCAAGCATGGGGAAGGAGCCAGAGTTCTGTGTTTGTGAAATGAGAAGAATGAAAGCTAGTGCAGAGTTTGGTTTAGTTAGTTATTTACTACTTAATGGTCATGGGTGTCACTAAATCAAATGAAATTACACGTTTTATTTTGGAAATATTGATATCCTTCAAGTTGTCAGTGTTAATTATAATCTACCCATCTTGTTTATTTTGAAGCTTCTCCTTGCTGTCATTTTCACTCTGATAGCAGGAGATATTTTAGAGCTTTAATAAGATGGAATGCTTTATCTTTGTCATTCTGTTCACATGGCAACCAGGTATTCAAATTTTATTAGCCAGTTAGCTTTTCATAAAATAATATTGCTTAGATTGACTGTGTGGCTGCTGCTTCTTGCTGTCTAATTGCATTCCAAAGGCTAACAGTGTTTCCTTCTATTTTTTAAATGCCAGTGTTTTGTTTTTTCTTTTTTCTTTAAAGTGTTAGAAAAGACTGGATAGCAAAGTAAAGACTTGAGATCTGAAGATAAAGCTTTTATTTCTGTCATCACTTAGACTTATCTCAGAAGTGTATTGATGACCTTTAGAATAAGAGTTGATAGTTCTAATTGCTAACAGGACATGTAGTATTCCTCCTTCTGCTCACTTTATTGTTTAAAAGTATGCTAAAAATGTGTGTACATCAGAAGAAGATACACTAGCTTCAATGCCACTGGAAAGAAGAAGCTTTGGATGAAGCTAGAGTAGGAGTGAAGAAAAGCAATAGCATGTTCTGTTTGGGAGATAGACCTTGGATGCTGGAGGATTTGAGAATAGTTTTCTGAGAGATCTGCTCCAAACCATTACTTGTGCAGAAATCTCAGAGTTTGGAAAAAAGGGGAGGATAATTTTGTTGAACCGGGACTTAGAGCTTTATTCCCTTCTGCCACCCAACTCGTTTGATTTTACATGGAGAATAGGGTAGCACCAATTTAAAGAACATTTTGTGATGTTACATTAGTATCAAAGCTGTTGGAATCTACTTCTATTTGTTAACGTGTGTTAAAGCACAGATGGGATTTGAAGAATAATAAGGCCCAGAAACTTCATGAAATTCTGAAAATATTCCTAAGGAAAGCTGTTCAGAACTCTGAGAGCTATATGAGAAAGTGTTCAGTTGTAAGCCAAATGTAGAGCTAATGTGAATTGGTGTAGCTTCAGAAAGGTGGATAAAGTTACAGGAATCCTAAATTTCTGCCCTGGTGTGTGAGAATTGAAACAAATTGACAGCATCTCTTGACTTCCTAAAAATATTTCCAGATATTCCAGGTATCTCCAAAGGAGAAATGCTGCATCAACAGTGTTGTCAAAGTACCTAAGTTTAGGAGTGTATATTATATTGACTTTTAGTATATTATGATGGAAACCAAGATGTGCAGCAAGATTTGTTGGGTTTTTATTTTTTGTTCTCTTAAACACTGAAAATACAGTCTTCCTGTGGTGTGCTTTAAAGTGAGATCATAGTGTTTCTTCTGTAAGTTGTCTGAACATTCTGATCAGAGACAAAACAATCTTCCCTGGCTAATTTAACTGAGATCTGAGGAAACACTAAACTTGGACTTTTCCATGAGCAGCAAAGAAAACTGTAGAATCTCCAAGTTAGAAATACTGCAAGCACAAGGCTAGAAAAAAAGAATAAAATCTTCATTTGGAGTCAGTGGCAGCAAAGCTCCCTTTGTGTACCCCCCAGAAGGCTAACCACATCTGTCTCTTCAGATGGTGATGGGCTAAGACCACTTGAGCTTTGTCAATTTGCCACCAACTTTCATTAGATTTGAAAGTGTTTTTGAATTGGATGTTGTTTGGTGACATATTTTGGGAGATTTTGGAGACTTCCATCTAGATTGTATCTTTTGAAGGCAGTGGGTTTGTACTCTTTGTAGTATTTCTATCCAGTCTGGTTTCCTGTTACACCAGTTTTTCATTACATAAAAACACAAGGAAGACTGTACTGGATAAGACAAAAAATGTTCTATCTTGAGCATCAGCTATGAATAAGAAGGAAAAAACAAGAAGAGTGCAGGGCAGGCAGGTAATGCCTCCCATTTCNAATTAATAGTATTGTGTACTAATTTGATAGTCTGGTAGAAACAGACAATAATAATGCACTTCACTGATACTGTTTGCAGTACCTTGTAAAAATATCTACAATAGTAATCATTTTGTTTTGGTTTTTTTGGTCACTCCTTGCATCATGTAATTCTGACCTGTGCCTATTCATGTTTTGCTCAAAGAAACTAATTTAAATGAAATTTTTAATATGACATCTTTCAANAGCAAGATTTGTTGGGTTTTTATTTTTTGTTCTCTTAAACACTGAAAATACAGTCTTCCTGTGGTGTGCTTTAAAGTGAGATCATAGTGTTTCTTCTGTAAGTTGTCTGAACATTCTGATCAGAGACAAAACAATCTTCCCTGGCTAATTTAACTGAGATCTGAGGAAACACTAAACTTGGACTTTTCCATGAGCAGCAAAGAAAACTGTAGAATCTCCAAGTTAGAAATACTGCAAGCACAAGGCTAGAAAAAAAGAATAAAATCTTCATTTGGAGTCAGTGGCAGCAAAGCTCCCTTTGTGTACCCCCCAGAAGGCTAACCACATCTGTCTCTTCAGATGGTGATGGGCTAAGACCACTTGAGCTTTGTCAATTTGCCACCAACTTTCATTAGATTTGAAAGTGTTTTTGAATTGGATGTTGTTTGGTGACATATTTTGGGAGATTTTGGAGACTTCCATCTAGATTGTATCTTTTGAAGGCAGTGGGTTTGTACTCTTTGTAGTATTTCTATCCAGTCTGGTTTCCTGTTACACCAGTTTTTCATTACATAAAAACACAAGGAAGACTGTACTGGATAAGACAAAAAATGTTCTATCTTGAGCATCAGCTATGAATAAGAAGGAAAAAACAAGAAGAGTGCAGGGCAGGCAGGTAATGCCTCCCATTTCCTTCTGAGACTTCAACCAGTGTCAGCCCGGGGAGTTACTGAGATAAGTGAGGGGTTGGAGTTTAATATCTGCCTGTGGTTTTCCATGCCTGGACTTGTCCAACCTCCCCTTTGATCTATGTCAACTTCTGCTCCTTACCACCCTGGACAGTCACCTTCAAAGATAAGCTATAGCATAACCTATCTTCNTTTAAATGAAATTTTTAATATGACATCTTTCAATGCTAGCATTGACAGCTAAGAATGGCATGAAAAAGAGGGTGACTCACTATGCAGTGTGGCTTTCTTGATGATGCTTTATATTACATAAAAATGATATTACTGTCTCAGTGGCTCTTGAATATACATCACTAGTTACTCTGAATTTTTCTCAGAACTGTGTGTCTCAAATATCTCTGAAGGTTAGGAGTGAAGAGTAAATGAAGTTAAGCTGCAGTTTCTCTTAGATGTTGCTAGACTTTTATTTGAAATAGCTTTTTTATGGCTTTGATTTTTATTACTCTTTGTTTCTGAAAATCACATTTCTTCACATATTCTTTTCATATAACTTGCTAACCTGCTCTCTGCCACAAAGGTTGAATATATATTTGCTAAAAAGATCCACCACAAAGCTAACAGAACTCTTTGTTTCTGGGTTGGGTTTTTTTTGTGAGATTTCACTGCAGATGAGAAGCTAAGGCTGTGTCCACGTAAAAGATGTACTCTTGTACAGAAACACAGCTTGAGATTTTGCTGTGTAATGCCCTCATAAATATTTCATCTAAATGTACATTACATCTTATGAAATATAGCAAAAAAAAAAAAAAAAAAAAAGGCTGAGTAAGAAGCAGAATGATTGAGAAGCCAGTGATGTATGCAGGAGAAAGCTGGTGATGTCATTCTCTTTACCTCAGGCTGTTATTAATACCAGGCTGCCTTTCATTCCTGGAAGAAATGTAGAAGTCCCAATGCACTGAATGTGTAATTCTGAGGCTGAGAGGTTGTGGTGCAGGGTTTGCATTCAGAGATGGTGTCTCTGCCATCTCCCCCTCATCCTGTGTACTGGGGATCCCTTTGTGAGCTTAGCAGGAAGGGATGTCACAGCCAACGTGATTGTGGCATTCTGAGGCCTCCTGTCTGATGTCCTAGATGAGAGAGGCGAACTGTTGAAAACATGAAGTGCCTACTCAAAATACCCCTTTTATTATTATTATGTATTTATATTTCAAATGTTTGTTACTTTTCTAGTTTAGCATATCAAGTCATCTGGTGTATATAGGAGGATATAGTGACCAGGGTGAGCCCCTGTAAAATTGCAGAAGGTGGAATACTCATGTAGTGTTACTTACAGGAATGGCTGGTGGGCTGATTGTTTTCTGCATCATGCCTTAAGGTCCTAGAAAATTTACTTGAGTGAGGCCTAAGAGAGTCTTCAGGTTTTATTTATGAAGCCTTATACAGTAGAATTTATTTTTAGCTTATGAAAGAGCAGAGTGCCTCATTTCTCTGTTAGCACTGTTTATATGAAAGATCTAGAGTACAGTAAGGATTAAACTAATCTCAGTGACCAAGAAAATAAAAGGCAAATTGGTAAGAGCGAACTTCTTGTAGCTTGAATGTACACACAGTTCCCCCAACCCACACAACCCATGTCCTTGGCACTCTTTAAATAGCTTTTGTCCTTGGAAGAATTTAATAATGCAGCATTATTGCTATTGCAGTACTTTTGTTATTAATTTAGAAAGAACAAAAGGTATTTCATGTCACTCCTCTGTACAGAATGGGTCACTTACCTGGAGAACCAAATAACTAGAAGTAGTAAAAAAGCAGAATATCAGACTATAAACTTACTGAGGTGTTTCTTAAAGTCTTTTTTTTTATTGCAGCTGAACGTGTTGCTCTGTCTTCAGTTACAGAAACTTGATGGTTTTATGTTTTCAGCATTTGCTTTCATTTGTTTTTTTTATTTGGAGAAAGGTGATGTGTTCTTCATTTCTGACTGCAGATCATCTTCAGAGTCTGTTTTCTGATTCCTTTACAGAATATAGCCCGAGGGATGATAAAATATGTGGGCTACCTGTTTTCAGCCTGGAAGGCTAAATGTTCAGGAGCTTGCAGGGTCTGCTGTGTCTGCAGTCGACAGTGGAGAATCCAACAGTTGGTTTTGCAGTGTTCAATGCAGCTGTTGCTACCTTTTCATTCTCTGCCCTTTTTGACTCATCTTCTGAATTGCAGAGACCAAATTGGATTGCTATTAAATGTGCACAGTTTTCAGGAGGGTAGTGAAGAGGGAACTGGTTTCTTAGCTTTGGCATATGGATTGAGTGTGCTGTTTAGTGTCTCGCATTTGTGTCTTCTTTTTTTGCTTTTGGCATGAAACAAGCAAGTATTTTATCTGAACTGCCCTTCAAAAACACATCTTCTAGCACCAACACAGCAGCCCAGAGAGAGAATAGATCTCTTGGAGAGCAATATGCTGTGAGAAGTTCTTAGAGGGCAAAACTAAAGATTTTAGTCAGCTGTTCTTCAGCAAGTCTGGAACACCTCTCCTGTGAAGAAAGGCTGAGAGAGTTGGGGTTGTTCAGCCTGGAGAAGAGAAGGCTCCAGGGAGACCTTATTATGGCCTTTCAATACTTAAGGAAGGCATGTAAGAAAGATGGGGACAATATTTTTAGCAAGGCGACAGGACAAGGAATGATGGTTTAAACTAAGAGAGGGTTTGTTCAGACTGGATATAAGGAAGACATTTTTTTACAGTGTGGGTGGTGAAACCCTGGATCAGGTTGCCCAGAGAGGTGGTAGATGCCCCATCCCTGGAAATATTCAAGGTCAGGTTGGATGGGGCTCTGAGCAACCTGCTCTCATTGCAGATGTCCCTGCTCCCTGCAGGAGGTTGGACTGGATAATCTTTAAGGGTCCCTTCCAATCCAAACCATTCTATGACTCTGTGATTCTGTAAGTCCTTCTTTTTTTTTTTTCTGCAATTCTTTTTATTTAATCTCTTCTCTAATAAATCATAAACAGTCTTGGATATAGGTTGTGCTGAGTCAATACAGGTGTTCCCGTTATACATGCAGGGCTGATTAAATGAATACACGTGGCTAGGTTTGCTAATTTATTGTTGAACTCTCAACTGGCCTTGGTTAAATACTTTCAAAATAGAGAGTGATCACATCTGGCAGGGCAGTTTCAGACATTCCTGTACACATACACACACTGTCATCTGCTGTGTGTGACAGAATTAATTCCTACAAGGGCTGCAATGTAGTTTCTACTGCTCTCATACAGTCTGTCACCTTTGGATTTAAGCTAATACCAGATGGCCTTTTTAAAGACAATAGAGAGTCCATCACTGGTGGGTATATAACTGTCCTCTTCCCATGGATAATTTGTACCTTATATTTAGCAAATCCATTTTCTTCCTTTTACGCTTTACAGAGGGATAATAAATGTCTGTTTTTATGATAGTTTTGTGTTCTGAGTAGACTGCTGTCAGCTCTGTGGCAGAGATGTTCTGTTTGGGATGTAGGGTTACAGGTGTAGCCTCACCACTGCCTCAGAAAACCAACTTTGTTATAAGCCAGCTGGGCAGGTGGAGAGGAACCTGCATCATCATAATGACTGTTGTGATATGCAGCCCAACCAGAATATTGGTTTTTATTCTTTTTTAAAGTTTTGTATTCATATTTATTTCAAAACTGATTTCAAAATGCTGGAGCCTTTCTTATCCCTCTTCTCATTTTGCTTTCCAAAAGATGTGTTGCTAATGAGTGCTTAGTCATGTGCTTGTCTTTGAGGTTTCTGATGTCAGTGAGTTCACTCACATGATGAGCATTATGCACATATTCTCAAATGGCCTACATTCCTGAAAAATATCTGTCAGGGTTGGAATGGGAAGAAAAACCCAAACCAAAAAAGTCTTAAGATTGTTAAATTATTCCCATTAAAAGCATGTTATTAAAATAGTTCTTTAAAGCCCTTCACAAGAAAAAGAAAATGAGATTCATATGCACTAAACCAAAATCTAGTGTAATTATTCCCATGTGACACCATTGGAGGGAATTTGAGTGCACAGATAAGACTTAAAAGCAAAGTTTGTCTCCATGTTTTTAGTCTGGAACTGAGGAAAGTGATGGCAATGTGGTTGACCTAAAGAGGGTTTATAAGCAGTCTGGACCAGGTTTGCTATGCTTATCTGCTTTGCTGTTGCAAAACAGCTCTGAAACTCAGTTAATTTACAGCAATAACTACTGAGCAGACTGGGATTCTTCAGGTTGGGTTGCTGCCAACAGACACTCATCCTGGAAGTAAAGCCCTTCTGCCTTACTCTTGTTGTATTTTATTTTGCCTGTGGGAAATGACATTTCTCCATTGGTCAGTGTTCTGCCCCATCTTGAATGCAGCTGCTACAAAGAAGCTCACTGTTTTTAAGACACACAAACTGGTTAAAGGTTGTGGCTCCTATTACATGTGACTGGTCTTCAGAGAAGTTCCTCAAGACACTTTCTATAGAAATGCTGCAGAAACGAAAGTATTTATGAAGGAGCTACAAGGGGCTTATTACCTTCCAGAATATGGATGAACTTCAGGTAAAATAAACATTTAAAGGGCAGCCTTGCATTGTAACAGACAGGTGACAAGAGTAATTTGTATCTGCAGGTACATCTATAAACATGGTATTTCGGAAATATCAGAGCTGCAGGAAAGTTTGTTGTGACTGTATGGGCGCTTACTAATGAGGATGAAAAGTTGTTAGCTAAAGGTATTATGTGAAATAAGAGATTTGCAATGTCAAACCCAAGGAGCAGAAACAGATATTTTTATTTTCAGGTTTGCATTAAAAACAGTAACAGCAATTTGACATTTTTGCTCCCCTTCCCTTGGTTGTAATTTAATTTTCTCATAATTAGAGTGGGAAGTGCTACAAGCAAAGTAGAATATTTTTGAATTGTCAGGAAGGAATTTTGACGGGTCTTTTTGCCCATTTTAGCTTTACATTGAGAATCCCATATTCATGCAAACTGGAGAGCAAACTAGTGATACTGGTTTGCTTTTATTTTTGCTATAGCTATTTCTGTATCATTACACCTGTGACTTGAATGCAAGTACTGGATTAATACCTTTGCACACATTGCAAATTGTTTCTTGCAGGAGTAGGAAGCATCAGTTGTTAATACTGATGCTTTCAAATAAAATTAGCATCTAGCTGTTGCAAAAGGCCAACAATCTGTTTTGCCAAATGAGGTGGTTCTTTGTGTTCCCCAATATAAATGCTTGGTGATCACAATCTAGTTAACAGTTTTGTTGAAGAAATATTGGTCAGTAGAGAATTCAGTTTGTTTTTTCTTTCCAACACTTGGCATTGGCCTTGGAATGCTAGCAGGGATAAATAAATCAAAGTTAGCCTTTGATCAGTTCTTCTTTTCTCTTAATATGTACTGTCAGTCCTGTGGCATAAGAATAGCCTCCAATCTGCTATGCAAGGTATTGTTCATGATGCTTGCTTTCTTCAGGGTGAAGCTGGGACAGCAAGGTTAATTTTTGTCAAACATTTCTGTTTGCTGCATTGAGGTTGCAGATTACAAAGGCCTGCACACCATGACTAGCAGTGGCTCTTAAGAGGGTTGAAGTTAAGTCTATTTTTAATTGAAAAACAAGGTTAAGGATTGACAGTATCATCCTTTACCATGGCATTAAATGAGTGAGGGATTGTTGTCTGTTTATTAGATAAAAAGCATAGCAAGGTGCAAAGACTTGAACCTTAGACTAAGTAATTCAGATTAGAGACCAATTTTTAATGATCAAAGGAAATTACAGGATTTTTTTTTTTTTACTTGAACATTCATCCTCAGTGGTTTTTATCCCTAAGTAAAGACTGCTATAGTTGAAACATTGAGTTCAGTGCAGAATTTATAGGGTAAAACCTGATCTGGATTAAGTTTTAGACTGTGTAAAATATTCTGCAAGTTACTGAGATCAGTGCAAACCTGGGTGATATTAGAGAGCTTCTGTGTGGGAGGCAGAATTTAATGAGCAGTGGGGCTTTCTGGCCTTAGTCTGTAAATATAAAGAACTCTTCTAAAATTCTTCTGTGCATTAAGTTGAAGAACAAGGTTTTTCGGGTATTGGGGTTCTTGGATCAGTGTAAGGACATCAGTGACTTTGTTCCAAATGAGTTGGATGTGAAAGCAGTGTCATAAATGAAAGGCACTGCTTTTGTTGTCCTTGCCATGAAGATGAGGAGTTGTTACTTGTGATGAATGTAATGCCTGCCTACCCATCAGAATAGCTCTGATGCTCTAACTTTTGTGAGACCAGAATAGTCTTAAAGTAAATAGTTTATACCAACAAAAACTTAGCAGAAAATTGCAGAAAGCATAATAGGTCTTGAAATGCATTTCCTTGCATCCAAATGCGAGCTTGCTTGTTTCTTTTTTTCATTTTCTTTTTTTTTTTTTTCAATCTAACAAAATTAAACTGGTCTGTTCATTATTCCTCCAATAATTTATTTTTTCCTTCTGGAATCCAGCAAAT
The DNA here is from genome assembly GCA_013401355.1 of Ceyx cyanopectus. Lineage (NCBI taxonomy): Eukaryota > Metazoa > Chordata > Aves > Coraciiformes > Alcedinidae > Ceyx > Ceyx cyanopectus. The sequence continues at coordinate 7,054 of VYZU01086023.1, read as the reverse complement.
TGAAAATGAGTGTTCATCCATTCAGAGCAGCAGCAGCTGTTGATAGCACATCTGAAGCACTAATTTCTAGTTCCAGATTCTGTTCCAAAAACAGACAAATGAGTCTTTTTCGTGGTGTGTATATATGAGTGAAAAAAAAAAAGAAAAAAAAAAGATAAGAGTGAGGAAACTGAGGCAGGCTTTCCTGGCTTGTGGAGTAGAGAAATGGGAACTGGCCACGCTGTTTGTCTGTGGCTGTAGCTGCCAGAGGGGAAAACTGGCAGCCCAGTTTGTGAAGCGCTGGGAGCATGGCTGCGGGGCAGGGCTGGCAGGGCTGGTGGCTGTGTGTGTTTACACATGAGGGCTCCACTCATCAGTCTTAAAGGCACTGGAATTATTACTGGCTTTATCCCCAGCACAGATGGGGATATATGGGGCAAACACATACCTTTATAGAAAAGGATGCAGTTGAGCTGTAGTTGCAAAAGATGTTCTTCAGGCCAGTCCCTAAGGTCATCTTCAAATTATTTTTATCCCATGTGCTCTTATTTTCCTTTCTGCAGTATGACTTATGTCTCCTTTCTCTTTCCCTTTGTTGTTCCATCCATCTTTTCCTCTTCCCCCCCAATGCTCAAGGTTCTCCCAGCTTTCTTCTTGCCCATTGAATCTCACTTGCTGAAATAGAATAATTTATTTCCTCTCTTTTTGGGAGCAGGTTATGCAGAGAACTGACATATTAAATGCCTTTGGAACAAAGAAAATCTTGTTTGATTGTGGGTCCTGACTCTTTTGGGAGTATCAGTGTGAGCAGGATCTGGCTGGATGCTGTTTCTACATTTATCTGTTAATCTGAAACAACCCTGATGATGTCCAGAGTTCCAGTTATACTTCCTTTTTCATAAAGCTACCTAATAGAAGATTTCAGGGGGGCTATAAATAAATTGCTGTGCTTAACTGTCTTTAAGGGCATGTTGCACTTGGAAGACTTTTTAGGGTTTGTTGTTCCTTGCTGCTTTGTCAGATATTCCAGGGGAATTGAATGATGTCAGGGGCAATATATCAGACACCACACCCTTAAAAATTACTGATTATGCAGCAGAAGACAGAGAAGAGTTTGTACATAATTATTTTTTTCCAGTTTTTGCTTTCTCCTGAGCTGTATCTTATTTTGACGCGTGTGCTATTAGCACATGCTTTGTATTCTTTATAGCAGAGTTTGCTACAAGAAGTCAAGGATATTATAATAACAAACAGGAGTGGGTAATAGACTTTAGAGCTTAGTGTGGGAAATTTGTCCCATTTCACAAACCACCCACCCATTCATGTGTCAATTCCTGTAATATGTATATGAATATATATTAATATTTATATGAGTATGTATATACATTTCCCTAGTCCATTCTTCAGTGTACATGGGAAAGAGGCTTTCAAATTTGGGGGTTAAATCCCAGGAAAAAGTTAGTGTGTTAATTAGTTTCATGCACATACAAAATTTGGAGCATAAGAATTGTTAACCACGTATCTGATCACATTAAACTTCTCGTTTTGAAATATTTCAGTTCTCTGTAAAGCTTGAAAAATAAGTGGTCTCTCCCAGGATAAAATCTAGCTGCCTAGAGAATTGTAGAAACATCCCTTATCCAGGGCAGCTGCAGTGGTGCCTTATGTGAGACACCAGCTCCCCGTGAAATGCATAAGGAGAGAGAAATGATCACCAACTGCATTATGTGTAGTAAAGCTCTTCAGCCATTCTCTATTTTGTGGCCTATTGTGTTTTTCAGGGTAGTAACAGACTTTCAATGGGCTTTTATCTTCAGGCAATTGACGTTGGAAAACGAAATGAAAGCAGTTTTCTTCAGCATCTTGATATAGTTCTTCTGGTTCATTATTGTGTTTATTAGAGTATGTCATGATTCCCTCATACATCATGGGGAAACTGAAATTGTGCTGTGCTGACTTTCCAGCAGGTTTCCAGCCTTGTGGCTGGGGAGAAGTGAGAGGCCTGAGTGACACCTTTCTTTCCAGTCTGCAGTTTGTACCTTTGCCTGGCAGTCCTGGGCTAAGGGCATTTGCTGCTCCACTGGCATTTGAGATGAATGCAAGACTTAAAAATTACTGCGGCTGCTTTGATCTGTTCTCGCTCTTGTTTGGCCATTATTAAGTACTTAATGAGTTTAATATTATTTGATGTGAAGAAGAAGAAAGCCACATAAAAATGCAGTGTAAATTAAGAACTGAAGAAAGGAAAAGCAAGATTTCAAGTGTATTTGCTGCATGTGAGGGAGTTTGCCTTGGGGGAGTGACTCTAGTTCATCCTGTGACTGTGCAGCAGTCCAGCCTCTTCTGTGAACTGCCTCCTCCAGCTGTGCACCAAGAGATGTCAGTGCTTCTGTTTATTCCACAGTCCAGCTAGCTTCCTGGTCAACAGAGTAAGGAGATTTGGCTACTGGCTGATGTTCTGTGAAATAGTGTACTGCATTCAACCTTGATCTGGCACATGGTGGTCTTTAAGAAAGGTTGAGGGTTTTGGTTGGGGGTTTTTTTGAGTTGTTTTCCTTCTGAAATGCTGACATTTGTATAGTATTTTTCCTTCCTGTTTGTTCCAGGAGTTGTCTGTGGCTTTGAAATCATGACATAACCACAACAAAGCTCATCCTGTTCATGGTCTGTGAAACAATAAACTGGTGATATTTTTTGTAATGCTAAATAATATTTTCCATGAAAAGAGATAAAACCTAGTAATTTCTGAAAATTTACTGATACAGCTTTGCCTCTCTGATGGACTAAAATATATTTTGTGGTGTAAAAGAAAAGCTCTGTTGGCTTTGTACCTGTCTCCCATGGAACACACAGACTGAATTTTGATGCACGGGGTTCTTTGTCATGTATTGGAAACATCAGAGCCTCTTTAAGCCTGCCAGCAGAGAGTCATACATGTCAGTACTGGTTGTTCTGCCTGGAAGGTAAGTCAGGAGGCAGGACAGGTTGTCAGGAATGTAGCTGCACTGCATGGCAGCTGTAATCACCCTCCGTATCTGACAGCAGAGAACCAGTAGGACGCTGTTTTGTGCAGTGGCAAAGAAAATTCTTGTTGGACATTGCAGTATTAAAATTGGAAAATGAGAATCTCGTCCTGTATTATTGGTGACATTGTTTTTCTGTTGCTAGTGTAGTCTCTGTTGCTGGAAAAATGCAGCAGCACTGGACAGTTTAGGACTTCAGTTCATGGGCTCAAAAAGTGACTGACCACACTGCCTCCTCCAGCTGCTAGTATGAGAGTCTTCTCAGTCTGGGGACACTTGCCCTTTGGCACGTTAGCCAGGGATGCTCAATGGAGAGGCTAAGCCAGTGCCCACCACTGCTGCCCAGTTCCCTTTCCACTTCCTTTGGACTCCAGCTCCCATTTCTGAGGCAAAGTGACTCCCAAGTCAGTAACTCCTTTAGTGTAGGAGCTGTGCTGCTGGGGTGGGAACAGCCAGCTTCCTGCAGCCACCATATTGCAACAGAAACTTTTCTTGAGACACTTATTCTCGTCGAGATTGTGCATGCCTCATAAAAACTAGGAGCAAAGTAAACTGGTGAACTGTTGAGAATCACTTAGTTGAGATCTGTATCTTCAAACTGTGGTTCTAGGATTTGGAATAATTACATCTAAATGAGGTATAATCATCAGAAGCAACTCTGCTGGCCAATTTTATTTTCCCTTCTTTTAGATTAGCTACCTAATTCAGCTTTGCAAGGTACAGCCAGCCACGTCTGTCTGGGCAGAGCTAGAAGAGTGAAATTATAGATTGCTATCTAAATATATCAGCCTCTTAATTGCAGCAGGCCTCAATTAAAATTTGATGGGTGTATTTTTGCATTATTGCTTAATCAAAAAGCTACCAAAACAAAATATTTTTTGTGAATATATCTGTGTTCCAGATCTCTCCTGGTGTTTGCTGTATTGCCCATGTCAAATGGGGGTTCCCAGCATTGTTAAATGGAGGAGGCTGCTGGGCTCAGTGTCCGAGGAGGTGTCTGTGTGCAGCACAGGCAGGGCTGGGGGGTTATTTGCCATTTCCCAGGCCAGGGGAAGCTGATGAAGTGGAAGCACCTGCTGATCAGTTCAGCCACTCAGCTTATGCTGCCCTGCCTGCTGAGGACTGAAAAGCTTATTAGGACCAAAGGGCAGTGCCAGGCAGAATCATACATTACACTGGTCACAGATTAAAGCTGGTGCTTGTTACAGGCTTATTTGATGGGAATATAGAATGTGTTCCAGAGGGTAGAGCTCAAACCATGTATTGAGCTATACAAGTCAAGGGAGGAGATTAGACATAATCTAATGTATGTAACCAGTATTTAAAACTTGTCTGGTCTAATAAATGGGAAAATACATTTTGCCCAGGTCTGTCTTTCAGAGAAAGCTGCGTACTTCTAATAAAACTGTAAGGTCTTGGCTTCAATTAATTCTTTACCTAAACCAAATGGTTTTTAGGAAGTTGTGTCTCCTTTTCCACAGTTAGCAAGGGTGCTGACACTTGCAATGCTTACTTGGCTCTCTTTGTCAGCTAGCTGAGGTGAGTTGAAATAGATATGAAAGTTCTGTCTGAAAAGAGCTGATTGATGAGCTTTGCTCTAGACACTGTTTATTTGAATGCTTTTTAGTGATAAAATTTACCTTGGCCTTTTTTAGTTAACCTTCTCCATCCACAGTGTGCAGAAGGACCACAGTCCCTGGACTGAGAAAACACGATGTGCCTTCATTATAGTCCTTTTCCTACATGCTGCAATTAGTCAGTTTTACCAGTGGAATGAGAGTCTGTGGCAAGAAATAAACATAGAGAGCAGTTATTGAACTGCAGGCTGATGAGGTACATTGCAGAAAAAAAGCTGTATTTTTCCAAAGTGTGAGTTTCATTGTTGTTGCTGGAGGGAGTGTGCAGGGGCTGTTTGACCAGCAGTCTTGTCTGATATGGGAACTCCTTTGGGTTTTGTTTATGATATTGTATAATAGTCTTGATGCTTCTGTGAGAGCAGTGTCAGTTTACAGTGATGATTTAAGGTATTATCAAATGGCATTAGCAAGAGGCATTTACACTGATGATACAAGGCATTAAAAATTGCAGCTATTTTCTATCTGCCATTTATATTAGTCCAGAACCCATACACAACTTGGAGTTAGTTGAGTGGGCTAACTCTCTCTTAATATTTTTGCTGTAACAAGCAAGTTTGTTCCATTTAAGCTTTGGGCTTTTTTTTCCTCCCAATGCAGTTATTGTCTTTTTTTTTTTTTTTTTTTTTTTTTTTTTTTTTTTTGGAAANTTTTTTTTTTTTTTTTTGAGGAAAAAAGGAAAAAAAAAAAACCCAAACCACAGAAAAGGTAGACATTGAACACATGAGCTGTGCTGATGGGTCTTTAATCTTCAGAAGCAAATGCCTGTGGTGCAGGCGTTTGAGGGTGAAGAAGGGGCCAAATGAAGCTCCTGTTTGCAGTGGCCAGGCAGTTGCAGAGCCTTGCTGTCCCGTTTGCCAGTAAGATTCCAATTCCTACAGAATTCCCATGGAATGGAGTCTGTTGAGGTCACTTGCAACCGAGCGATTCCAGGATGGCAGTTCAGCTGTTCCAGAACAGCTGCTGTGAATCTGAAAACAGCTTGAGGGTGTCAGGGCATTTGTTTCCATAGACTGGTTTTGAGTTCCTTAGTTCAGTGAGCTAGATAATACTCAGACAGTACCTATTTCTGATTAATTCTTTCTGGACAGTACAAGCCAAGCTACTCTTCCTGGCATTCTGCACCATTCCCAAACCTGATGAGGCACTCCATCCCAGGAGGGCAGGACTGAGGGAAGAAGCCTAGCTGAATCCCTGTCACAATGTCAGCTGTAACACACAACACCCTGGGCTAACTGGGAGATGAGCTCAGCTGACGTTGAAGTTGTGGTTCAGATACCTTTACCCTCGTGATCAGTTCAAAGACGACTCATCTCTGATGTTCATGCAGTAAGAGTCTTAAATATGACCTGGTTTACTCAAGTATAGATTTATGTCATTGAGGATATACTGGGTACTTAAAGATTGTGTTGATTTCAGCAAGCAGAAATGGATGTAAGCACTTGAAGAGATAATTAGAAGTTATATTTAACCAGAATGGAGATAATTAAGGTGTGGCTGTATTTGTGCATATAAAGTTTTAAAAAAGCAATGTATTCTACAAGTCTACAAGGCGTTCCACCTGGTCTGGTGGTCTCTACTTGAGTAGCATCAACTGAAATAGAATTACGGTTCTGAGTAACTTTCATAATAGATTTGTGTGAGAAATAGGGGGGAAAACTACTTTAAAAAAAAGTGTGTAAATACTTCTGAACAGCGTTGTGTGTCAAACCAGCACACTGGAGTAATCAGAGCTGCAGTGCCAACCTGCCATGTGAATCTATGGATAGGTCCCTTTACTGTTATTTCTGAGGGTGCTGTTGCACTAGCTGCCTTCATTAATGATCTTTGGAAGCTGAGTCAAGGCATTATCACAGAGGTTAACCAGCCAAAAGCTAAGAAGAAGGAGTTTTCAGTTTAGGGGTGGTTACATTGATGGTGGATTTGGAAGGCTGCTTTGTAAAGGGAGCTCCAAACCATGTGAGTTCTTGGATCATCTTGTGACATCTCTCAACATAAATGCCCCTTTCCAAGTTTGACTGCTTGCCAAGCAAGCAAAAATATCTTCTTGTCATTTACCTTACTGGAAACAGAGGGCTTAACATTACTGGTGGAATTAATTCTGTAATATTTGTATAGTATGTTAGTGCTCCTGAGAAAGAAAATAATAATTAGACAAAGTGGCCCAAATCTATCTCACGTGAAAACTTTTTCTGTTCCAAAATGAAAGCTGCATATTGACTGGCTTTGGATTTTTTTTTTTTAATTATTTTTTTGTCCATCTTTGTTGGCATTGAAGACAGAGACCTCCATGTCTTCTACTGCTTTTGGTTGAAGTATAGCACTAGCAGTTTAAGTTTTTGTATAGTGACTTAGCACTCCTCTTTGTGATTTATCTATGGGTTTTAACCTACAAATTGCACATTCCAGCTTTTTTAA
>VYZU01086020.1:20032-43341 GCA_013401355.1 Ceyx cyanopectus | reverse complement strand
TCACCCAAACCAGGACACTTCATAAAGGAGTCACCTATAGCAATGACTCCTTTTTTTTTTTTTTTTTTTTTGGTGGAAGATATTTGTATGCTGGCCTTCAGCTTCCTTAATCTTGGGAATATCTCCAAGACAGATGTTTCATCTTCCTCATTAGCTGGCTGCACTTGCAGAGCGTTATACCTGTTCTGGAAGGGCATATAGGAGGTTTGGAGATAACTGAGGCAACACTCCTACCATGCTGAACAGAAACTTGTTGCCACTGTTCCCTGTAGAGGGGGTGAGGGGAGGTGGACAAGGCAGGAGTTTGCTTGCTGCCTTGTCCATGGACTTTTTGGTTTGTACTATTCTGGTGTGTCTGCCAATGAACCTGCCTCAGGGATGGTCCAGGGGCCCCCTGTTCCTAGGTGGCTTGTGGCAGGTGCTCCCATTCTTGGTCGAGTTTCAGGGTGGACAGAGCCTGGTCAATCTCTTCCTCAACCTCCCTGATGCTCCTAAGCTTTTCTACTTCAGCTTGCAGCCTTTCAGCCTCTCCTTGCAGCTGTGTTGCTTGGCTGAGCAGATCATCAACCTGCTCACACCATTCGTGCACAGCTCTCTGCTGTCAAGGAGGCTGGGGCATTCCTTGCAGCCTGTTATCTGAACCATCATGTTCTTCTGTGGGAGCTCTGAGTTCCCACCTCTATCCTGTGCAGTGTCAGGAGTACAGCCTTCTTTTGCCACATGGAGACCATTATTCTAGGACTGTACTATTGATTTATTGCAGATGCTTGCTAGTAGCTTGTTTGGGGTATTTTAATTTTATTATTCTATTTGTTTGTTTACACAGCCACCACGCGTGCACTGCTGGCAGTGCTTTGCCAAGATGGCTGTAGCTGCCTCCCTGCCTTCAAGATGTCAGCGCTTCCGATTTCACCACATTTAAATCTCCCACGGCTTCCCAGCAACGCCCCCATCTGTGTCACTCTCATGAGTATGCCTGTGAGAGTTGCAGCCTCTGACTCTCTTCGCAGTTGCTCTGGGTTCCCCTGTAAGGAAACCTCCCTGTTCAAAAGGAAAAAGCAGGCGCCACGGAGCCCGTTGGTGCTGGAGCCGGTCCTGCTGCCTTGCTGCCTGCAATATCTAATACAACAGAGATGCATTCCCGAGCTCACAGTTGACACGGACACAAGCAATTTACTTCCCACACCTACAGCTGGGACACTGCTGGGAACTGATCACCCTCTGCAGCCAGCTCTGTGCCAGCAAAGCACATTGTGGCAAGGGCTCCCACAGACCCTTAACCAGGCAGGCTGAGGATACCACGGCTGCACTACCCAGTCCACTCCAGCTGTCACAAGTGGGTCGTGCTGCTGAAGACAAATGCTTTTGCCCCCTTGCAGGCTCTGAACACTTTCTAGTCCAGTCTAGGTCTATTTGGAGGAGGTCCCATGGCCAGCTGCCCTCTCCTTCCTACCAAGGGTGCACACTGGAAAATCACGGAAACTCTGTCAGCACAGCAGGCAGCAGGGGAGTAGTGGGGTGTCCAAGCCCCTGCAGTACCAGCCACCTATGGAGAATGCAGTATTATGATCCTACATTTTCCTCTTACATAATTTTAGAAGTAGTTAACTCCTTTTTATCATCTCGATGTAATATTCTCCTCCCATACCCATAACATTTCCTAATCCTTGATGAGAGTTACTGAGTTTCCCACCAACTGATGCAGAGCTCTCTCATGCTCTGATAATCCCAGACTCCTGGATATTTTTTTTTTTTTAACTTTTCTTTGAATTTATTCCAGTTTGTTAACAACTCTTTTCCTAAGGACCAAGGTGGACTAACTGCAGCTTTGCATTTCTGCATGCCATCACACAGGCATAAGCACAAACACCCCTTGTCTCAGCACACAAGCAGCTCTGGGCAAGGGAGAGCAAGCAAAAACATCGGAGGGACCAAGGGCTTCTGTTGCTAAGAAAATTTAGAAAATAAGATAAAAGCAAACAGGTCAGTGTAATTGAGTTGAGATGGAATTGATATCCCGTCTTCCCCTTTGATGTCCAACTGGCTTTCCATGCAGTTTGGAAGCTGCACAGAGGTAGATCTGGTATGTCTGTGATCTGCTGCAACCAAAAGGATCCCATAAAATGCTGCCACAGAGTTTCAAAGCAGAATAATCATTTCTTACTAACTTTATAGCCTTGAGTTAAGCACCGTCTCCACTTATAATCTACACAGGAAAAATGAACTTTGTACCTGAAAAGCAATGTGTGTTTATAGTTAGATCATGAAGTAAGAGTGTATTTGTGGTTGTGGCAGTGCCAACTCTTTTAGAGAACTTTATGTCCCACTCTCTGTCTCATCAAAGGAAGCTAAAGACAATGTGATATCAGCCTCATCTACATTTACCACATTTAGACTGAAAAAAAATAACCTTCCTGACATTTATTGGGTCTGCAGTGTAGATGGGCCATTCACTTTGTGCACATTCTTCATACTACACTGATAATATTTGCCTAACAGTGCTGCTGTTAGGTAGCAACTGTATTTTGCATTGAGGTTACTGAAGGGAAGGTGTTATTCTCACGTATCAAATCACAAGAAATTATTTGAGGTAACAAAACAGTACATTTTTTCCTCTAAGTGTCTGGGGAACAGAACGATACAGAGGCTGAATTGGGAAGGGAAAGAATGAACTCCAGAGGTTTTGGGTTTCCCATGTTCCTCATGAAAATGATGGTTTTTAAGAGGCTTTGCTTATGTGGCTAGGCAGCAAAGGGGATCTCTAAGTAACTGAAACAAAAGGACAGTAGTCTCATCATTAATTGTTGATCTGGATGACAGTAAAGGACAGCTTAAGGAAAAAAAATGATAAAAATTATTGCACCAGCAGTTAATTTGCATGATTTCCAACAGTTCAGCTAAGCCCAGAGAAAACAAATATATGGGTTTAAAGATGGTTGCTATAGAAACCAGAAGAGATTTTATAGTTGTGTATGAGAGCAAAGGAGGTTCTGATTGATAAGACAATTGCATTAAAATAGTCACTATGGAAACCCAAGGTGACCTGGAGGAGATGTGACTCCTCTCACTCTACTCTTCTGGGCAGATGAAGACAGCCTGGGTGGGGAAAGGTCTGGTCTGGGTGATAAAGCACGATGTAGAAAGGCAGCACAGTGCTCATAGCAATGCTAGAGATTTTCAGCATTTCACATTTCAAAGCTGTGAGTGCTGATCATTGTATTGGTGAAATAGCTTTATTTATTTACCCTTGAAAGGTGGTGGCTTGGGTTTTTTTATTCTCATTGAAATCAATAGGAGCTCTGAAATAGAATTCTTTGGGAGTGAAGGAGATTTTAGAGACCTTTCTATGTCTGTAGTCCATCAAAGCAAGGAAGCACTTTTGCATGTCTCCCATGGAGCTCAGTGCTGGGCAGCTGCTTGTGCTTTGCTGAAATGGGGCCACAGAGTTGCTGAGCATTTTTCACCTTCCAGAACAAGACCTGTGCTTGCACCACGATCTCAGAAATAGGACAGAAAGCAAACTGAATATGCAAATCTTTTCCTTGTAGATTAGTTGTTTAAGGACCAGACAAGGTTAGTCAGCCTGTACATGACATAATCCACAAATTAAGTAGCTTGATAATACCTCAGAAACCAATTAACTTTTCGATACACATTTTAAAAGTTATTGATAGAAAGTTATATTAAAGAACAGGTGCTCATCAGTACTGGACAAAGTTGAAAACAGAAACAAAAAATTACTTCATATGTCTACTTCTATCTTACCAGGATTAATGCAAAGTGTTAATGCTGTGGATATCAGCTCTGGGTATCTGAAATAGTACTAATTCCCCAATAAGGGTTCCAACCGGACCAGACACCCAAGGGCCAGACCCTTCTGGTTCCTCTGCCAAGCTTAAACTCAAGCCTCTTATATCATTCAGACAATCTGATTCACTATATATAAATATATAGCTATAAAGAACTAGCTACTTTGCAGTCTCAGGAAAATACTGACATTTCTGAGATTTCACCAAGTTTCCAGTGCAAATGTGCAGGCAGAAGGAAAGAATGTTGTCTGGAGAAAAACCTGAGGATGCAAGTCTGGACTGCAGGGCTAGAGTACCAAGCAGCATGGCTTCCTTGCAACTCTTATTTCCCTGGGTTAGCTGTCAAAGCTGGTAAGAGAGGCCAGTAAATTAGTCCAGCTCTGCAATAAGGCTACTGTCTTTTCTAACCAACCTTGATGGGTTTATAAATTGCCCTCCTATGTAGATAACCTAGCCAGAATTAAGGCCAAAAAATCCCCAATAAGAAAAAAAAAGAACCCCAGAAGAGCATGCTGCTTTACTGCCATCATCAAACAAAAAGTTTAAACCTCAGGTTACGCCTGCTGACACTGTGGTGGGGCTGGAAGCAGGGAAAGCTTATTATCTTGAAAGAAATTTCTACTGGTTTTAAAGATAAGCAAAATTGTTACCTATTTCTAAAGCTGTTGACTCATGACTTGAAGTAGAAATTACTGTTTTAATGGAGTCATAATAATTTATCTGCAAAGAACAAGAGAGAGCACACAGGAAGGTCCAGTCTGCTGAGCACGTTTCTGTTCTGGTTTTGTGTCTGTAGAAAGGAAACACCTAAGTAAATAAATAGGAACAAGGTAATCTGTTTTCATGGGAGTGAAAGATGTAAACATGTGGCTGAGTCTTTTATCTTTAACACACTGCTGCTCACACTCTTCCTCATCAAATGACAGAGAAGCATTTTTAAAATTTATGGTTTTTAGCCTGTGTAACCCAGTCTTCATGCACTTTCCAAAACATGTAAGTCACACCCAGAGGGAGAGCAGCACTCTTGAGGCGAATGCTTGACATATTTTCAGCTTTAGTAGTTGTGGGAAAAAAAATCAAGGTACAAAGTTAAGGAGAAAGTAATCAGCCTGTCCTGGAGTGTGTGGAAGGCCCCTGAGAGGGATCACAACATGTTTTTTTCCACAGGTGCTCACATCTCCCCCAGCATGCATGGGAACCCAACTGCTTTCTGTATAGCACTTAATTTCCAGTGCTGACAAGAGCTCAGGAAGATGCTTTTCTGAGAGCTTATCAGCCTTTTCCTCTGGGCTGAAGCTTTAACAGATAATCCCTTCTAGATGCATATGCTACTCTGTATTCCCTGCATATCATCCCAACTTGCACAGGCTCCCCTGGGCCTCAACAACTCCATTCAGGAGATATAAACAGTCTCTTACAGACTGCTTCTGCAAGCTCCACTTTGAAACCTGTCCAAGAAGATGGTACAATTTGATCTCTTCCTCCCACCTTCCAATTTTAAAGAAAGAAAAAAAAAACCCACAACAGATTTTTGTTATGGCAGCAAAGCAGCATTTTGAGCAGTCCGTCCATGAAAACAACCAGACTCATAGGGATTTGAAATCTTAAAGCTCTCAACACTGTGGGATGTGTTCTGCTTCTGGATCCCAATCCTTCAGCTCTCTGAAAAGTGACAAGTAGCTGTGAGGCTTATAGCTGTTCCCTGGTAAATACCATATATAAGGTAGTGGATAGTGTAGTGTTCTCTGAGAAGCATATAAGGGCAGTAAGCACCACCTGCTGGCTTCAGCATGAAAAAGGGAATCAGGAATTTTTGGGGTTGCAGCTGTTCTCTTCAGCTGTTCTTCTAGTGTTAGGGCAAACGCAAAGAAACTGGTTCAACAACATCAAAATACAGCAACCAGTATGGGCATTCCTAACCTGGGCTAGACATCCTGGGGAACATCAGTTATCCTGAAGACAGACCAAGATAACATAGGATGAAAAGAAGACTGCTTAGTGCAGTGAAAATCTACAATAATTTTGTCAGCATTAAAACTAAGCACCATTAAACACCTTCATTTCCCACTTGGTTTCACATTATATTTGAAACATAAATGCTTACCTACACAAAGGACATGAGCCAAATACTGACACGGCCTTAGAAACAGACAATAAATGTTTTGCAAAAAAAATCACATGAACAGACTCATTTTCCCCCTTCAGCCCCTGATCTCAAATAAGAATGTGGGGATTTGGCACAAATGTAGTGGGGCAGCATTTTGCAGAAGGCTAACATTGCAGATACTGGTTACCAAAGGACCAGTGATTAAGCCATGGGAACTGAAGGCACGCATCAGCTTTGCAAGGCTGCTCAGCAATTTGCAAAAACTGAACCCAGAGCACTAATAGAAATAATGAATATATGATAATTGCCAGCTCCCAAATAATGAGCAGATCCATCCCCATCCATTTGCATTCAGGGTAAGACAGAAAAAGACACATTCACAGTTGCTTCACATCTCTGTTGGTGGTTGGCCCCTGGCCTTTAATCGACTTGACCCACATGGTAACAGTGCCTCCTCCATCCAAGAAACCTTGTCCCCCTGCCCTAGAGTCTTCATGGGCCAGCATACAATGGATCAGGGGAGATAAAGGGCATCTTTGTGCAGCATAAGGGAATTTCCCACTCCATTCCTCCCCAGTGAGCACTGGGGTTTATATTACAAAGAGTTGATGGAGGGAGGTTTGCTCAGGTTCCTCCTCCCTTGCTCAGCCTCAGCAATGTACACCCTGCTTGTTCTGCCAGGCAGGGACAAAAGAAGCGAGATACTCATTTTTCTGGCTCTAACCCAGAGGTAATTCTTCCTCAGAAGATGCTTCTTCATTTGGAGCTGCCTTCTCAGGTGTTGGAGGTTTCACTTCAGGACAAACCCCTCAGACACCTTCTTTTAGCCTCTAATCTGCAAATTAGACAGCTTCATGGTAAATGCTGTATATGTTCTTGTAGCCACAACCTAGTGAGAATGCCTTACTCAGATTATGAGTTGTTATTTCAATGCTAATGCCAGCAGTCAGGTCATCTAATGTATCATTAAGTACAGCTTGACCCTACCAGTATCTTTAAACATTTTCTATCAGTAAAATCCTACTTAGCAAAGGTCTCTGTTAAAACATCTTCATTACTCCATTACTGTAGCACTACAATAATGCATTGCAAGGTTTATTGTTTCATCATGCCATCAACTCATCCTTTTTTTTGGCAAAGTTCCTATCCTTATACTTGTTTACAAACAAATAATTAATGATTCCCAGGATTTTAATTGCTTTTGTTAGCAATACTACATCTTAATATTTGTTGTAGGACTTCAGTTGTTTGTAGGTACTTACTATGTATCCTTGTAGTACCTGGCAATAAACTGTAAAACATCATGTGCAAAATTAACAGGAACACTGCTTGTTAATTTAAAAAGGTGCCTTAAAGTACATGTTTCGTTTAACAAAATGATTAATTATAAATATTATTGCAACAGTAGGCTTTTTGGTATGTTACATGGTAGTTAATAGGGACATTGAGTTGAACTGGGTCCAACCCTGCTTTTTGTGACTTGGAAGGGAGCAGGATTAAATCTGTACACCCAGTGCTTTCCTCAGTGTTTCCTAACTTCTGCAGCAGAAGGCAAAATGCGTTTCTCTGGGACATATAATACATTTTCCTCCATCCCCAGTGTAAACCAGGGAATGGCTAGGCATGAGAAAGCATTGGGGCCACTGGCTAAGCATGGCATTGTCAATCAGTGTAATCTCCCATTTGTACTGAATATTTGTAAGTGCCAAGTATTTTAGAGGCAAGTCCTTAACAGGCATTAGCTGCATTTTACATTCATTGACCATCAATTGCAGGATGCACCCATATACTACCATTTGTGTCCAACCTCAAGACAAATAAACACCCAAGCACATGAAGAGTAGTGGGTAGAGTAATAAAATTATTATAATGAAAAGAGACAAAGTGACCTATTTACTGATATAGTTATGTACATCCAACAGGATGTTGTGGCAGAATATCACGTGAGATTTAATTGTTGTCAAGGCCAGAGTGATCCAACAGTGCAAGCAGGAACTACTCATGCTCTTCCCACCGCAATACTGTGTCATGACAGTGAAACTCAATACCCACTTGGGCTTATCCTTGATGAACTTCTCCTAAAAAACAAGCCAAGGTGTTCCCATCCCCACACTTCATGAAAAGACAAGGTACTTCTCTCAGGTCTTGTCTCTGTGCATGGCTGAACTTTGATGCCTTCAAGGACCTCAGACACCTTGCAGAGATTAAAGGCAGATATTACAGCACACCCACCAGACTGAGTGCAGGGTAGATTATATCCTATCAAATAAAATGGAGAATTAAAAGCCATCACTCGCCTGGGATGAGCCCCTTGCTTGTCACCTGACAAAGCAATTATTCCACAACACCTGGTTGGTGGGGCTTATGTCTTGCCTCATGTCTTCACAACATATGGCCACATATGGGAGTGTCATGGTGAAACTCAGATGGTTTTTGGAAGTGTCCAGCATGTTGTTACTTCTGTGCAGGGAATGGGGACAGGCGTGTGGACTCTGCTCTTTGATCATAGAATCATAGAATTATTTGGCTGGAAGAGACCTTTAAGGTCATCAAGTCCAGCCATTAACCCTACACTGCCAGGGTCCCTAAATCTTGTCCCCCAGCACCACGTCTACATGACTCTTAAACACCTCCAGGGATGGGGACTCCACCACCTCCCTGGGAAGCCCATTCCAATACCTAACCACCCTCTCTGTAAAGAAATTCTTCCTGATATCTAACCTAAATTTCCCTTGGTGCAACTTGAAGCCATTGCCCCTCGTCCTGTCATCTTTAACTAAGGCAAAGAGGTTGACCCTTATATAAGGATGTTATAGGGTCACCTCCCTATAACTTCAAGTAGTTGTAGAGAGCAATAAGGTCCCCCCGGAGCCTCCTCTTCACCAGACTAAACAATCCCAGCTCCCTCAGCCTTTCCTCATAGGAGAAACTCTCCAGACCCTTCACCAGCTTCATTGCCCTTCTCTGAACCTGTTCCAGTATCTCAATATCCTTCTTGTAATGAGGGGACAAAAACTGGACACAGTACTCAAGGTGAGGCCTCACCAATGCTGAGTACAGGGGTACAATCACCTCCCTGCTCCTGCTGGTCACACTGTTCTTGATACATGCCAGGATGCTGTTGGCCTTCTTGGCTGCTTGAGCACACTGCTGGCTCATATCCAGTCTACCAGCATCCCCAAGTCCTTCTCCAAAGTGCAGCTATCCAGCCACTTCTCCCCAAGTCTGTAACGCCGCAGGGGGTTGTCATGACCCAAATGCAGGACCCTGCACTTGGTCTTGTTGAACCTCATGCAGTTAGTTTCAGCCCATAGATCCAGCCTGGCCAGATCCCTCTGCAGAGCATCCCGACCCTCAGACACATCGACACACCCACCCAATTTAGTGTCATCTGCAAACTTGCTAAGGATGCACTCCATCCCCTCATCAAGGTCATTGATAAAGATGTTGAAGAGTACTGGTCCCAACACTGAGCCCTGGGGAACACCACTAGTGACCGCCGCCAATTGGATCCAGCTCCATTCACCACCACTCTCTGGGCCTGGCCATCCAGCCAGTTCTGGATCCATCGAAGCGCACATGCATCCAAGCCATAGGCAGCCAGTTTCTGCAGGAGAATGTTACGGGAAACAGTATCAAAGGCTTTGATAAAATCAAGATAGACAACATCCACAGCTCTTCTCTCATCTACTAGATGGGTCATTTTATTATAGAAAGAGATCAGGTTTGTCGGACAAGACCTGCCCTTTATAAATCCATGTTGACTGGACCTCATTATCTGGCAGTCCTGTATATGTCTCATAATAACACTCACGATGATTTGCTCCACCAGTTTACCCGGCACTGAGGTCAGACTGACAGGTCTGTAGTTCCCTGGGTCCTCCCTCTTACCCTTACCCTGGTTATCTTGAGCAGGATTAAGATATTAGAATCATTTTCTTAACTTCTTTGTCTGGCTGTACAAAACCCAAGAAAGAGGCTTGAATTCTGCACCAAACAACCTATCATGTAAAATAGAACAAAAAAGTGCATTTTACAGAAGAATTCTAATGTGAAAATCTGAATCTCATTTAATACTTAATCTCTTTAATACACCATAAGCCATGACTTAAATCCTATTGATGATCATCTGAGGCTGCAATGTTTGGCCAAAAGCCCTGTTCCTTAACAGAGACAAAAAAGATTAAAAAACCCTGAACACCTGCCCACTAAATTCTTCCTGTCGCAGTATAGACTTCTTTTCATGAAACGTTTTTCAGCTTGCTCAAGACTCTGAAAAGTGTATATAGTGACTTTGAGACAAACATGATAAGTGAAGAGTAACTGAAGTACTATGCTTTATTTCCATAACAGATTTTTGCTCAGCTGGAAATAGTATGGGTTTGTAATCTCAGTTTCCATACTGGTTTCCAGACAATTATCAGAATTTAAGGAATAACATTTTTTTTTACCAAATACAGAACAAATTAATTCACTTATGGGTTCATTTTACATAAAAATGCCAAATGCATCATGACTGAGGAAAAATTAATGTGTCCTGAATATTGCTCAATTCCATTTGCTGAGTTATTCTACAGTTTTTACTTAAGGCAAAGATCCCTCCCTTCCTCCTAGTTTCCATAAACAAGTAACCACTCTGGAGAGAGGGAGAAACTATATGTTTAAAGTAGTTTTTTTTCCATATAATATTTTCAAATTTCTATTATTCTGGGTTTCAGAATAATTTTTGGAAATTCAGTAGCTACAACAGTACAGAGACTGTTGAAGAATCTCCCATCTGCAGGATTAGAACCATAGAGCAGAGCTACCCTTTAATAAAATACTATTTTGTTTCTCAGGCTTTTTAAAATTGGAGTTCACTGCTGTGCTGTGCTGTGCTCTGCTGCATGAACTTCTTCAGTACCCACTTGAACTTCTCTACCTGCATTGACTTACATCCCTTTCTTTTTCAGTTCCCAGTAATGGAAGAATAGCTGAGAAAGATTATATTTAGTTTGCTTAAAGATAATTTATTAACAAATGTCTTAATGTGAGTCTACAATTGTAGGTAGTTTTGTCTAGAGATACAATAATTTTCCTAAATCCAGCATGAATTAATTATTTCAGTAGTAGAGAAAATCTAGCTTTGCTTTAACATCTTGGGGTGGATCCTGTCACCTCACTCCAGCAAATCACAACTGGGCTTAAATATCTTGTGCTTTTTTCAGCTTCACTGTACTATTTAATAAAATGAAAACCCTTCTGGTTACTTTTTAATCATCTGGATACAGTAGTATCCAGATGAAGGAAAACAAAAGTAGGAAATAAGCCCAGGGCACTACAAAACAAATGGCAATTTCAAGCTCCTTAGAAATACATTGTTGAGAAAAGCATAGTTTGAAGCTTGTGAAAAGTCTATGTAAGTATGTGAAAAAAAGCTTTAAAAATGTTATGGATCAAGTTAAATTTTGGATCTTGTGTGTACCAGAACAACTGTGGGATAATTTTTCCTGGGTGCCCAGAAGTGGTCCTCTTGCCACCTCCAGAATGGAGACTTCTATCATTCCTTTCTGATAGGCCAGAGTGGATCTATCTGAATGATGTTTAGGAATGGAAGATCAATTTTTGATATGGAGTTGGATGGAAACATCCTGATCAACCATACCCTGGTCTTGAGAAAGGTATAACATGTTTGGGCATCCTGTCTGAACAGCAGAGGTTGGCAAAGAGTACAGAAAACAGGGAAGTAGTTGGGGTGACAAGACAGAAATTCCCCTCAAGCCTCTGCAGGTATAGATATCCCTTTTGGCTTGGAAAGTGGAGAGCAGTTTTCATGCAGTGGCTGGTGGGTAAGCCATGTCCCTAGTCATCCAGGAGTGTAAACCCCTGGATGTGCCCCCACTGAAGCTCCAGCTTCACTGCAGTCCTGTCCCCATCCCCATCCCCACCGTTGAAAATGTGAAAACGTGTTTTCCAGGAAACTTCAATCTGAGATTGAACTCATTCACACTTTTCCTCTCTCCTACCATCTCTGAAACCTGATGTCTGATTTGGGCTGGTTTCTTCCTTCTTGCACATCTTTGGCTTCTGATGCTTCCTCCTCCCTGGCTGCTTGGGCTTGCTTCATTCCTTGATCTCTCTGTTCCACTTTTTACGCAGTTCTTATTTCTCTTCTTCCTGAGGCCTCTGCCTGTTGCAGAGTTCATCCCACAGAGAAATTCCCATGGAAAAAAATTGAGAAGCTGGGTGAGCACTGCATCTTCTTCCCATAGGGGGCTCTTTTTATTACTACAATCTTCCCACACTGGATCAGCATCCTGAGCTGAATTGCAGTCAAAAGCACAGGCAGAGACCTCAACTGCCCCGCTCTGCACCTTCCATGGCCATGCTGAGCACCTCCCAGATTAACTCCAGCCTCTCATCTCATGGACAGCCATAGGGGAAGGTTTGTATTTAGCTGCCTGATTACAAACATTTTGGAAAGTGAGTAAATGAATAGCTCTGCCTTTTTCACTGTGCCACAGCCTGCTTTGTGTAGGCTGCCCAACCTACAGCTGTCTTTCTAAGCAGGTTCCAGGTTTCCTCCTCCAGCAGAAAAGTTATTTTCTTTCTGACAGCTCTTGGCTCCTTTCACATTACAAGCTCTCAAAAGCAGCTGGAAACTAATCTCAGAGCACATCTCCCTTTTCCCTCACTCTTTGTAAGCTGCTTCCTCCTCCAGAGCCAGACAGTGGGTGTCATGCTGAAGGAGAGTAAATTTATCACAGCAAAGCGCTCGTGCCACCAGCAACCACAGGCTGAGCAACAGCTCTATGCTGGGGAGACTTTCTTCCCTCCACCTACACATCATGCTCCTTAAGGAGACTCCTTGGACAAGGGGTTGTATCTCAACTACTTGACACAGTCCTAATGCCCTTAGTGGTTCCAGTTGTTCCAGTGGAACACTGGCCTTGGCCTGCTCTAGGCATTTGATCCCATTATTGTGTAAAGACAATGATTTTGATGTCAATACCTATATCTGAAATATAGAATTTGGCTTCCAAAGCTCTTCAAAAGTAATTTGTTTCTCAATGTTCCTAAGTAGCAGAAGCAAGCAGGTGTTAATCACCCACAGTGCTATATCAGTCACACTCCCAGTAACTCTGCACAGTGAATTGCCTAGGTGCCTGGAGTACATGTTTCTAGAAGGGGCAGTCCTGAATCAATTAATATACACTTCCTCTCAGATTCTTTTCTTAAATAAATTTACTGCATCTATGCAAACAAGATCCCCTTTATGCCTGTTCTCTAAATACAAATGTTCCTTGTACCTACTGAAGACAGGGAGGATTCAACACTACCTTTGAAGGAAGCATCTTATTTTTAATTCACTGGTGTCTCCTCATTACAAGTCTTCTGATAGCTGCTGGGAGCTCACTATACTCCTAAATTTGTATGTAGCTCCTAGTAAATTCAAATATGGTTATGGAGGAGCAATATATTTTCTACCTTTGCAGTAACCCAAGGAAAGTGCTTTTGTCTATTTTTCCTCTCCTGTTCTTCAGATCATAGAGGCATAGTGTTTACTGCAAGTGCTCCACATACTGTTATTAATTCATCAGAATGACAGGCAACAGTTTTAAATTTTTACAGAGCTGCATTCATCAATGATTTAATGCATAAATAATGTTTCTTGAGCAGAAGTCATTAACAAGATCCAAAGAAGTTATGTGATGGGACAGAGCAGCACTTCATTATCAGTATGCAAACCCCTGATGACATCACCCAGCGCTGGATCCAAAGCCAAGCTGTCATGATGATGATGCTGTACAAAGAGCATAGAACCAGGGTCTAACTGTTGAATTGGATACTGGACAGGTCCTACAAGAGAGGCAGTAGTGTGAGAGCCACAAACAGACCAGCCACAGCAGACATTTTTGCAATAAGCAAGGGAAAACTTTGGGAAGGGAGTTGAGGAGAGCGTGAGGTAAAAGGGGTAATACTGGGAGGGATACAGTTCTGGTACCAGCTCTTCCCATCCAGAGGCAGTCCCAGCAGTATTATACAGCCATCTCTGAGTCCCTGGAGAGCCCAGCCCTGGCAGCTCCAGCCACTTCTCCTGTTAGTAGAGATCTCTGTCTGGCTTCCCCATTTTTTTTCCCACTGCTACCATGGCAGGGGAGAGGAAAGGAGTGAGCACCACATTCACATTTCCCAGAGCATGGGCAGAGAGGTCTTCCCTGCACCAGGAAACCTGAGCCAGGCTTTAACTATTTTAACCCCATGTTACAGCCATCCCAGCCTTGTCTTGTTCTCTTGATGATGCCCTCAGATGGACTTTTTCATTATCACTCTTTCTTGCAAGCCCAGACCATGACAAAGCCAAAAGATGACCAGACAGACTCCCCCCACTAGCAGTGACAATGCATATTCATGCAGCCATCATAATAAGTGTGTGTAATACATAGAATTTATATTGAGAATTTTGCCATCTCAGTAGCAGACATAGATTAAGATTCTAATGTTGCTCTTGAATACCAATATCTGCTGCTAGTCTTTCTCCCCTCATTATGCTTTTGTGGAAGTGAATAAGTAATTGGCTGATGAGAGAGATAGCATTTCTTTATTCAGAGTGTTTCGCTTGTGGAAATCTGCTATTCACACCAATGCACACTTAGGTCCTGCATGCAGCCTCAGCATTCCCCATGAAGTAGTTTATGCTGCTGTGTCCTTTCAGAGACCCAGCCCTACTCAGGAGACTAATCAGCCAATATTCTTGGAAAGAAATTTCCTCCAATTAATGATTTATTCCATGTCTGTCTATCTGTATCTTCTGCCAGAGTTTTCATATCCCATTAGTTTTGTTTGTTTTTTTTTCTTCAGGCAATCCTGTAGGCTCCAGCATCCCAACTTCCCTTTCTCAGTGTTATCTGCTACCCACATTTTCTTGTATTTTCTCTTCCATCACTTGGTGGCTGAACTCAGTCATGAACAACAGAGTTTTACCTCACTGCACACTTGCTGGGGTTCACTGTCAGCTTGTGGCCCACCTGATGAAAGTGAGTGTCTGTGAAGACCTTGCCTGAACAGTAAACTTCAGTCTGGGCAGGTCAAGCTATGCAAGGTTTTATTTCTCTTCCATATCAGAGCTGCCTGTTGCAGAGACAGTAGTTAGGACTATTTTAAGTTTGAATTGCATAACCACTTGGATATGTTTTTGTCTGGCTCATATTCTGCCTTCCTCCTGAACAGCTATCCATGCAATTCAGCATGCTATGAACAGGGTGGGGGGTTCCATGTTTCTGGGTAATTAGGTTCTCCCAAACCATAATTGACAGCTCTGTATCTGGCTGGCTGGCTCCTCTTTGACAAATCCTACTCACAGCAGACATTTAGAAGATAGAGGATGCACACTGTAGTATTCACCATACCTTTCCTTTCCAGAGGCTTTTTGTAGGGTTGAAGTGACGCTAAGCACTTGGCTCTCTGATACTTTTAACTTGAACCTGAGGGAGTTACCTTTTTGTTGCCCTCTCCATACCTCCTTCACCATCCATTTGGGGAGGGGAGAGCCATCATCCTGGGCTGCTTCCCTGAAGCTGGTGGCAGGAGATGCAGCTTGCAGCCCGAAGACTCCTAAGGAGTCTTCGGACTCCTTCAGACAAGCCAAGGCACTCCATGTAATCCAATGTTAGGACAAGAGGCAGTGAGAGTAAGTTGGAGCATAAGAAGTTTAGGGTAAACACATGGAAAAACTTGTTCACAGTGAAGGTGACAGAGCACTGGAAGGGGCTGCCCAGAGAGGTTGTGGAGTCTCCATCTCTGGATACATTCAAAACCCACCTGGATGCGTTCTTGTGTGACTTGGTCTAGTTGATCCTGCTCTGGCAGGGGGGTTGGACTAGATAATCTTCGAGGTCCCTTCCAAACCCTAACATTTTATGATTCTATGATTCAAGGCACAAGCATCATGTGGCCAGTGGCCCATGGAACTCAGTCAGCACCCTGCCAGAACCAGCTACAAGAAAGCATGATGGGCAGTGGGTGCCAAAGGTGGCATGCTCCCTGCTCTTCATTTCTTTAGCAGTAGAGAGATAATCTTAGAGACAGAAACTTAAAACATCCGGAAGAACATGATGAGTCAGATCACATGCTTCATGAGAATAGAGCTGCTGTATTCTGGCCATGTTTTGTCAGCAAATTTATGTTGAAGCTCTGTATGCAAGAAGAGCATGGATGCAGTTATGGACATATTGACTGGAAGGGTTCTCTGGTACAATCTCCTGCTCAAAGCAGGACTATTACCAAAGCTGTATCAGGTCAGCCTTTCATCATCTAGCAATGTCTTGAAAATCTCCAAGAATGAGGATTCCCCTCTCTGGGTAACTGCTCCAGTAAAAAACTTACTCTTTGGTAAACTTTCTATGTCCTACATAAAACTCCCAGGCCACAACTCATGGCTGTTGCCCCTGTTTTTGTTGTCTGGCATTACTAGGAAGAGATTAAGTCCAGGGTTTTTACAGTAGCATTTTGGGCAGTTGTGGACAGTTGTAGGCACTATTAGGCAGCTGTTATATCAGCCTTTACCCTCCCCTTCTCCTGAGTAAACCAGCTCAGGTCCTTCAAACATTCCTTCTGTGTTGTGTGCTCTGGCTCATAACCGCCTTGGTAACCCTCTGCTGACTCTTCTCCAGTTGTTCCATAGCTCTTTTGCACTGGGAGGCCCCAAACAGGATATTTTATGTTATTCTGCAGCCATTACTCACCATCTTTCTTCATCTATGTCATCTTTGATGCCCTTTCCATTTGTCCTGGTTTAAGCGATAACAAACTAATTCTGTTCAGTGATTTTACTTTTCAGCTCAGCTCATCTAACTAACTGCACTGTCTGAAGGCAGCAGCATGTTCTCTGCTTCCAGCAGTGATAACACCCCATGTTTAGAGTTACTACCAAGGACTGGAATGCAGACCAAGGCCACTGCTGGATCTTGTGTTGGGGGGGTGCAGAAAGTGAAAGGCCACACCTGCTGGGAGGAGCTGCCAGGACATGTGACCCCAAAACTGACCGAGGTATCCATCCGATAGACATCACATTTGGTATAAAGCTGAGGGATCATGAGGGTCTTGTCCCACCCTGCTTGGTTTGGATTGCTTCCTCTTCCTTGGAGCATATGAGGAGGGCTCTGTCAGTTCTCCCTTTGCTCCCAATTGGTGTGTTCCTGAATCCAGTACCAGAATCCAGTTCCTGAGCACAGCTCCCATTTGCTGCAGGGCCCAGTCTGGGACTCTCCTGGTGCCTGCTCCACAGCATCAGTGGTGACAGTGACATAATTACCATCAGGTCAGTTGGTCCGATACTGGTTTTGTATATAATTGTATATATTCCGTTTTAATTATTATTATTTTCACTTTCTTTAAACCTGTTCTGGTTTCCTTTTCTAATGACTCCATCTCTCTCCCTTATTCCCTTTCTCTTCCTCTTTGGGGTGGGAGGAGGGGAGTCAACAGACAGTGTCTGTTATAGGTCTAGCAGGCTGCCCTGACCCTAAACCATGACACCATTGGAGGAAAGCTCCCTGTTATTACCCGTGGAACTACTTCCATGCTCTTCTTTCCAGTTGTTAAAAACTGTGGCTGCACAGCACAGGCACACACAAAAAAAATCTCGGTATGTCCAAAGATCTCACTATTTATTTTTTTTCATGCTTTACAAATTAATATTACCTTCTCCTTATAACCTTGCCCCACATAAAATACCTTGACCAAAAATGTTAGTCTGCTCATGTGCCAAGAGCACTCTCTGCCACATTCACTAAGATAATATTATTTGTATTTTTCCTCCTTTGCGGTATTCCTTAGACTTCCTTGTACTCATGCATTTCATATATACCTCATACATATACAGCTGTAAACTCCCATGTGTAGCTCATCACTTTCTGGGTTTGTGGAATCACTAGCTCAGTAGGATCCTGTTCCAGAGTCAGGAATTCTGCCTATCACAGCAGCTACTGTTAACAGGAACATGCTTAATACTAAAAGCAATAGAATGTTGCCCTGGTTGGTGCTTTCCAGCACATGCTTCAGCTGCATCTGTGAAAAACACAGATTAAATCTAATTTAAGGGAAGAAGAAAACGGTGGTATAAAACACAATACTGGAAACATAATTTTCAAGTGACAATGAAGCTCATGCAGTGAGATTGCAGAAAAGAATTGTATTTGCCAGAAGAAGAATCTGCCGTTTCCAAAATGTTAGTAATCAAACACACTTGATGAGAACAATATGCATGTAGCTCAGCTCTCTATAATCAGAAACCAGTTTGTTTTTTCCAGGCTCCAGAATGCAGGAAAAAACCCCACCAAAATATCACTGATACATACTTGAGCGAGATTACAACCAGCAAAACACTAATGATCCCTGCGTCTTGTAAATCGTGCCTGTGAGCATGCCTGTGATACTGTGTGATGAAGCAGTGGTCCATGTGTCAGGTGGTGTTCCAGGTCACCCATGAGACCATTCTGCAGTGCAACGTCACTGCTTGTCAGCATAGTTGAGCCTAAAATGGTAAGGAGGTGTCTGGCTTATGCATTACTGAGATTTTTTTGTTATCTTTTACAGCCACAGAGTGATGATTATTTTTCCTAACACACCAGCAGCAGGAGAAGAGGTGAGGGAAAGCTGTATTTGAGTGCCACATTGAGCTGTTAGCATGAAATGCATACATAAAGCTACATGAAATGCACACATAAAGCTACAAGCAGGCCAAAAATGATTGAATATAAGCTCTTTTCACATCAGGCTGCAATTTGTGTCACATCTACCCAGAAGCCAGTTACCAGAGACTGCGGTAACCATGGCTGAGTGTTACTAGATGTTTGCATTTTATCTTTAACACTGCATATTATTCCACTGTCTTGAGTGCTACAAAGAGCTTCCAAGATAAGCACAATGCAAAAGAGTAGGGACAAGTGCCCTGCTGCAGATGGGCAAGATACAAATGAAAAGGAGAACAGGGGAAATGTCTGCTGGCAGCTACTAAGGATGCTTTTGCTACAATATAAAGCTGCAAAGGCTTGGCAAGTCAGACAAGCCACAGAAATAGTTGGGAAGGGTTAAATTCAGCTTCAGATTTGGACACTTTCATTTTCTGGATGTGAAACATAAGCTGGGTGTCTGACCGCCTCCTACAGCCTATGTGGATTCACGTGCTGGCAGCTCAGAACAGCTTCTGACCTTGGAGCAATTGCAACATAAGCCTTGGTTGAAAAAGTGTGTAGAACAGCACATCCCCAGCAGGAAGGAGATACGATAAAAGAAGAATTCGTAGTTAAAAAGCTTCTATTGTAAGTTGCTAGAAAATAGGTCAGGCTAGACAAATATGTCATATAAAGCTTAAAACTGATGATGTTGTAATAGCCAATTATTAGTTAGCACGATGATTGTTTAAACCTATCACAGAAGACTGCGATATCGGTACTATAAGAAAAAGAATATAAAAGGACTGTTTTTCTTAATAAACATTGGAGCTTTGTTTGCATCAAACTGTCTCCCCGTCCCGCGTTGCGACAAGCCTAGTCAATACAGACATGGCCTGCACCATGAGAGGTACCTGAGGACTGGAGAAAGGCCAATGTTGTCCCAATCTTTAAAAAGGGCAAAAAGGAGGACCCGGGTAAATACAGGCCCATCAGCCTCACCTCCATCCCTGGAAAGGTGATGGAACAACTTGTCCTTGATGCCATTTCTAAGCATCTGAAGGAAAGGAGGCTTATCACAAGTAGTCAACATGGATTCCGTAAGGGGAAATCATGCTTGTCTAATCTGATAGCCTTTTATGAAGATATAAGTAGATGGTTAGATGAGGGAAGGCCAGTGGATGTGATATTCCTTGACTTCAGCAAGGCTTTTGATACTGTATCCCATGGAGTCCTCACAGCCAAGCTTGAGAAGTGTGGATTTAGTTGATTGTGCAGTAAGGTAGATTGGGAAGTGGCTAAAGGACAGATCTCAGAGAGTTGTGGTCAGTGGAGCAGAATCTGGCTGGAGGCCTGTGACTAGTGGTGTCCCCCAAGGGGCAGTACTGGGTCCAGTATTATTCAAAATATTCATCAATGACCTGGACGAGAGTGTAGAGAGCACCCTCAGCAAGTTTGCTGATGACACCAAACTGGGAGGAGTGGCTGACACAGCAGCAGGCTGTGCTGCCATCCAGAGAGACTTGTCCAGGTCTCTTTAGCCTGGAGGAGAGGAGACTTGGGGGGGATCTCATCAATGTCTATAAATATGTTAAGGGTGAGTGTAGAGAGGATGGAGCCAGACTTTTCTCAATGTCGTCCAATGACAGGACGAGAGGCAATGGGTGCAAGCTAGAGCACAAGAGGTTTAGGGTCAACACAAGGAAGAACTTTTTCCCATTGAGGGTGACAGAGCTCTGGAACAGGCTGCCCAGGGAGGTTGTGGAGTCTTCATCTCTGGAGACACTTCAGACCCACCTGGATGTGTTCCTGTGTGACTTGGTCTAGTTGATCCTGCTCAGGCAGGGGGGTTGGACTAGATGATCTTCTAGGTCCCTTCCAACCCCTAATATCTGTGAAAACCACTCCACTGCCTGTAAGATTCATCTTCTATCCATCTACAGGTTCTTAATGCCACCCAACTGCCCTACCAGACATTTGTTTGGGAAGGCATTTTCTGAAGAGAGGTGGCAGCCAATAACTTTTTTTTTACTTTGAAAGTTTACAATTTTATTGCTTTCAAGGAAATGCGGTTGAATTTGTATTGTGCAAGAGATAGATATAGACCAAAGTTGCATCTTGGAAAAGGCAGAGTGTGTGAAACACAAGCAAAATTACTCATTGTAGGTTACACATATAAGTGTTCAGCTGTTTCCTAACAGATTGAAGAAAAAAAATCAACCCCTCTGCCCCTAGCTTCCTTCTGTCCCTCTAGCCAGGATACTATTGCCAAACATGTGTCAGTGTACATCTTTAGGGGCCTGATTTTCAGAAGTGCTAAGAAGCTACAAATGCCATTAAGTCAGAGGTATGTAACAGCTTTGAAGATCAAGATACTTGCATTTAAGTGCTTTAATGGATATGTAGAAACCTAACTTCATTAAACCAATTTTGAAAGTCTCATTTACATATCAAGGTCAAACTCTATGCCATTTTCAGGACACAACAAACCCGGACAGCAAGTTGCTGAAGATATTGCTCATTCCCTGAGCTGAGTTGATGGGGTGATCTATGCAGGGCCTTCACCTGCTCCCAAACATGAGGCTTCCTGCATGCAAGTGTACAGCTGTGGGAAGCAAGGGGTCAGCCTGGGTGCTCACCAAGAGAAGAGAAAGACCAGCTTGCATCATAGTAAAAGAACACTCACAATGCCAGTGACATTGCTGCATCTCTGAGAAGGTTGCAGACAAGGTGCTCTGTTTCCCTCTACTGGTAAAACCTTCCGTCATTTTATTTATTTAATTAAAAAAAAAATAATTCTGCTGAAAGTGTCCCAGGGCCACTGTGTACTGCTTTGCTAAGCTCTGTCATACAACTGTGTCTGTTTAATACTGTTGACTTCAGCAGGCTTGGGCAGAAATTTAAATTATTAAGAAATATTTCAAAGCAATTTATGGGCATTTGGAAAGGCTTCCTTGATTTCTCAGCATGAAAGCAATACCACAACACTGAAGCTATTAGGCAACTTAACAAGTCTTTTAATGAATTGCTGCTATTTGGTTACATTCAAAAACCAGAACAGAGGTTCTGTTGTTGGAAAGTCTCAAGATTACGAGCTGGTAGGAAGATGCGGTAACTGTGCACATTGCACTGAGTGCACTATCGAGGAATTTTAATTGCTCAGCTAGACCACATGGCCTGCAGCTGGCTCCAGTAAGACTTCATGCTTGATTTTCTATTTGAAGTTGCCAGAGAAAACATCAGTGTTCACCATCTATTAGTGGCCTCCAGAAGTATGCAAAATTAATTTGAGAAGGAGTTTTCTCTAAGATTTCACAGAAAGAGTCTTAAAGAGACATGGGTTTCCCAGCATAAAAACTTTGTCTGTCTTGGAGTCTTTCAGGTGTTTTTTCTTTCTTTCCACACATCTGCCTCAAGGCCAGAAGTTTACATGTGCTATCCAAGCAAGAGCAATTCTGATCTGTGATAAGCACTAGTAGGGGTGATGTTTTAAGCTTAGAATACATTTTAGGTTTTCCATGTGTGATAAGAACAAATGGGGAATTTTAACTTCAGGAAAACTAAGTCATGACAGAATCACAGAACAGTAGGGGTCAGAAGGGACTTCTGGACATCATCTACTCCAACCCCTCTGCTAAATCAGGTTCACCTAGATCAGATCAGACAGGGTCAGATCCAGGCAGGTTCTGAATATCCCAGAGAAGGGGTTATGGCTTTATTTATTCAAGTACAGAAGTACCAATGCTGTTCTTGAAACATTCAACAATTCATGCTCAGATACTTCAATTTAATATCACTGATAGATTAATTGAGTTATTGAACATGTCTCAGCACATGTTGTAATCAAGTCAGAAGAGCCTTTGGCAAACTGGCAGGTGCCTTGAGGACAACAGTAGCTAATACCATACAAGCTGGTGGGCCTCACAGTGAGTAGGAGTTGAAATGAAATTACAGTTAAAGAAAATTATAGGAAAAGTGTGCTTCTGGGGCTAAATTAGTCTGCAAACACCTAAATACCCAATTACAACTTTCTCGAGAATTTCCAAACATGTTGCTGTTACAGCAGCAGTTGGAATATTTTAGAGATACTTTTATACCTTTTCTGTGCATGCTGAAATGTAAAAAAATTATCATAGGTCTTAGAGTCCACTGATCAGACTATTTTTGCTTTTACATCAATTTGTAGTTACTTTAGTTTTCCCTTTTAATTTAATTGGAATCTATATTCTAGGAGTGTAAATTACCAGCCCAGGTAAGCCAGTAATTTAATAAAAAAAGGAGAGTATTTAGTGATAGGCAACATATGCTTCCCTGCAGCATCTCTAACATTCTCCCAGGAGCTCTGCAGCCAGGGCTTGGAAGATGGAGACAGGTGGTGGTGGGGTGGGAAGCCTGCAGTCTTCATGTGTGCACAGGCATCCTTTGTATCTAGAATCACCTCCAGAGGTTGTCTGATGCTGGAAAGGCTGGAGCACTGAACTATCACAGCCCTTGTGAAGGAACAGGCTTACATTTGGGCTACTCTCACTTTAATCTCTACATATTTTTAGAAGAAAACTCTTTGTCCTGGTTTGGGTGAAAAGCAAGCAAATTCAGTTCAGTGATTTTGCTTTTTAGCTTAAGTTTCTAACTAACTGCACTTTCTGGAGTTGGAGGCATGTTTTGCAGACAGTCTCTGCTTCTAGCAGAGATAACACCTAATGTTTACAGTTACTGCCAGGGGTGGAATGCAAAACCAAG
>VYZU01086020.1:6556-20000 GCA_013401355.1 Ceyx cyanopectus | reverse complement strand
TCGGTACTGGCTGTGTATATATTTGTATATATTTGTATATACCTCATTTCATTTTTTGATTAAATTGCTTTAGTTCCTTTTTCGAATCACTAAGTCTCTCTCCCTTATTCCTTTTCTCTCCCCTTTGGGGAGGGAGGGGGGTTAAAAGAGAGCGGTCTGTTATCGGTCTGGGGGCTGCCCTGACCCCAAACCGCGACACTCTTCCAGGACCTAATTGTTTAAGCAGTAAGAGCTCCAGTCTCTGACCTTGTTCATGGTCAGTTTTGACCTGTTCCTATATTATATTTACCATCTTTAAGATGAATAGTTTAATACTGCTGACATTAGATGCAGGTGAATTTTATCTGCTTTCACTGTCCCAAATACCCCACCTTTTGAACACATATGAGCTGTACATGTAGCTAAGAAAACATATGCTTCCACACATTAAGTTGAAGCATTAAATTTACTCTATGTTGGAAAGTTGTTATTACTGTATATTAGCCCTGCAGATTTGGTAAATGGTGAGGAGGAACTTGGTGAAAAAATAGCTGCTTAATTCAGCCTAATCTCTGCTACTGAAGATAATGGGATTCTAATTACATTACTCAAGATTAGCTGGAAGACCGTGACAGCCTGCAATAAATGAGGGAATGATTTAGCTCTCTTCTGCACTGTTGTTAATGTGCAAGAGAGCATGAGCTCAGATGGATGAGCCCATCTCCGTTTTCTTTGTGGGATGAGCCATTAGAAGAAAAAACAATCATTTCATAGTAAACTGAGCACAATTAACAGGCATTTTGGGACAATAAACATTTTTTCCAGAGAAACTACTGAGAGCAGAAGAGGGCCACAATGGCAAAATCACATGATTTATAGATTCTCTAGGGATCTTTTTGTTAATCCAGTTTCAGATCTCATTGCAATTTAGGATGAGAAAGCTGAATTATGATGGATTATACATCTCATTACTCACATATTCTCATTATAATATGTTTTGCCTGGATGGAAGCCTTCATTTTTGTACCATGATCTTAACGAACATCCCGGGGTGTATAAAGAAGACTGTGTCCATCAGGTCACAGAGGTCCTCCTCCCCCTCTACTCTGCACTATTGAGACCACATCTGGAATACTGTGTCCAGTTCTGGGGTCACCAGTTCAACAAGGACAGAGAAATACATACTAGAAAGAGTCCAATTCAGGACTATGAGGATGATTAAGGGATTGGAACATCACTTTTATGAGGAAAGGCTGAGAGACTTGAGGCTGTTTAGCTGAGATATTTACAAATACCTGAAGGGCTGGTTTCAAGTGTCAGGGACCAGCCTCTTTTCCATGATGTCCTGTGATAGGACAAGAGATGATGGTCACAAACTGGAACACAGAAAGTTCCACCTCAACATGAGGAAAACCTTCTTTACTGTGATGGTGGCAGAGCCTAGAACAGTCTGCCTAGAGAGGTTGTACAGTCTCCTTCTCTAGAATCTTTCAAGACCTACCCAGATCTGTTCCTGTGTGGCCTGTCCTAGTGATCCTTCTCTGGCAGGAGGGTTGAATTCGATGATCTCCAGAGGTCCCTTCCAACCCCTACCATTCTATGAATATGTGATCTATAAATGCTTTAAGAATGGCAGAAGGACAGAACTCCTATTGCCTGATTCTCTTCCACCTGAGGGTCAAACATTTGCACAGTGTGATCAAACCCCAAATGCATGTGTGCATAGTGTCCAAAACTGGAATACCTGATGGGAAGTGCAAGGGAGCAATGACACATTTAATACATAAACAATAGGTTCAAACTTATTTTTTAATTCCTTTTTTTCTTTATTGCTCCTGTCTTTTGGTGTATGGAAATCTCATATAATTTTCTATTAGATCTCTGGAAGAGCAAAACACAATTCAACTTTCTTTGCCAGACATCAGTTTTATTCACTCAGATTGTACAATGCACCAACAACAAGGCAACTCCTAGAATTACTTTGCATTTATAATGTGAGCTAAGTCTATGCAAAAATCACAGTTGCATATCCCATGGTATTTTTGAGATCAACCCGTTCCAAACTGGTACAAACTACAAGAGGCTGGGGTTTTTTTCCCCTAACTTGGATGCATATTCTACTTTTTACAGTTGCCAGTGATTTGGGGAAAACGTCTCACATTTCATTACTATGAATGTGAGGCCCTTAAGGGAAATGGTCCATTTCCTCTGATGGCTTGTACAGACCTTTGCACAGTGGGTCCTTGGTGCCAGAGGGGCCTCTGAGTGTTGCTGGCACCATAGCAGAGCACAAAGCCCTGACCCCTTCAGGGAGCTTCCCAATACTCCCCTTGCTCAGTGCAGCCTTAAAGCCATCACTCATTAGGGTATATAAACACAGAAAAGTGATACAATCTCCATCTTGGTAGGATCTTTGAGACACACGTTTCTGTGTTAATTTTTCATGAGGGAAGGGTAAGGAAATAACATTCTTCAGCTCTGGTAGATCTCGTGTGGATGAGTCTTCAATAATTTGACATATCCCTCCTGGAGAGTTTTCACTACATAGGAGCATGCTGATAACTTTTTGCAGGTGTACATAAGAAAGGACAGTTCCTTTGTACAGTCAGGAAGATTTTGTTTATACTGAATATTAAAAATCATACTATTTTGCATTTATCTTTATAAAATCAGCTTAAAGAAAAAAGAAGTTGGGGTATGGAGAAAAAATTAATGCTTTTTTTTTTCAGACCACAGGAGTTTGTCACCATGGAGACTCTCCTTTTTTCTTCAAGAATGACTCAAATCTTATGGATTAAGCATATGTGATAGAAGCAAAACAATATCACCAAAGATTTGCATTAAACATTTCAGAAAGATGTTTTTGAGCACCAACCAACATCCACAGACGTTCATGTTCATGCAGCAAAAATATGCTTCTACTTTTTTCCTTAACCTTTTTTCTTTCTAATATAAAATAACTGAAGGTTTTATTTCTAAAGCTAACTGGATTTTAAGGAACTTGTGATATGCAAGTCTGAAGATTGAAGAACTTCACTATTATGTTGTGGTTTCATGAAGTGCTCTTTCTAAGAGCTAAAGTACCTAAGTTTTAAGGACACAGTAGAGCTAAAACTCATTG
This sequence comes from Ceyx cyanopectus, assembly GCA_013401355.1. NCBI lineage: Eukaryota > Metazoa > Chordata > Aves > Coraciiformes > Alcedinidae > Ceyx > Ceyx cyanopectus. The sequence continues at coordinate 16,900 of VYZU01086020.1, read as the reverse complement.
AAAACCTTTTTTTAGAGTATTACTTTGTAAGTACAGTTTTTAACAACTAGTGCATGAGATAGAGCCAAGAGCAGGACAAGGTGGTTTGTCAGCTACCCACGCAGTGGCTGGAGGCATAAAGTATGGGGAAGCTGGAGTGTGCTCTGCTTGGAAGCAGCAGCACCTCTGGAGTCACGTCCTGATAGTCAACAGCAAAACTGAGACTTCAGGAGCACCCCTGGGAAAGAAGAGTCCTCTGATTTCCTGCCAGGACTCATAGGCAGCCAATTTTCCATTTAAAAGAGCTCGTCTCTCTCCTATTTACACTCTGTACTTGTTCCACTTCAGATGTTCCCTGAAGTTGATCTATGGGAATTGTACACTGTATTCCAGCTAATTTCTCAGCACAGGCCTACAAAAAGGGTAGTAGCTTTGGAGGCTGTACCAGCACAGGCTAAACTTTACCCTGTATTGATTGCAAGTAGCCCTGTTTTCTCTAAGAGCCCTTTGCTGTATTTTTCTTTTTCTTTTTTTTTTTTTTGTTCTACTTATAACTCAGCTTGATACTTGGCAATGCTTACTTCTTCCCAGTACTTAAACAAGAAAAAACGTTCTGCTTTGCTGCTCATGTCTTCTCTCCACACTCAGTAGGCTCTTTCCTTGTTTCTAGTATTTTTTCAAATTATAATTGTTCATCCAATTGACCATGAACACCTTCTTTTGGTTAGAACACAAACTTAACATAGTTAATGTATATAGTTTTTATACTTTTATAGTAAAGATACTTTCAGTCTTTTTCACAGTAAAGCCCTTTAGTTCTTAAAAACATTAAGTAACTCTCCTCTCTTACCCTTTTGGAATCAGCAAAACATTTATTCCATAAACTTACTTGTGTTCATACATCCNCTCCTGTCTTTTGGTGTATGGAAATCTCATATAATTTTCTATTAGATCTCTGGAAGAGCAAAACACAATTCAACTTTCTTTGCCAGACATCAGTTTTATTCACTCAGATTGTACAATGCACCAACAACAAGGCAACTCCTAGAATTACTTTGCATTTATAATGTGAGCTAAGTCTATGCAAAAATCACAGTTGCATATCCCATGGTATTTTTGAGATCAACCCGTTCCAAACTGGTACAAACTACAAGAGGCTGGGGTTTTTTTCCCCTAACTTGGATGCATATTCTACTTTTTACAGTTGCCAGTGATTTGGGGAAAACGTCTCACATTTCATTACTATGAATGTGAGGCCCTTAAGGGAAATGGTCCATTTCCTCTGATGGCTTGTACAGACCTTTGCACAGTGGGTCCTTGGTGCCAGAGGGGCCTCTGAGTGTTGCTGGCACCATAGCAGAGCACAAAGCCCTGACCCCTTCAGGGAGCTTCCCAATACTCCCCTTGCTCAGTGCAGCCTTAAAGCCATCACTCATTAGGGTATATAAACACAGAAAAGTGATACAATCTCCATCTTGGTAGGATCTTTGAGACACACGTTTCTGTGTTAATTTTTCATGAGGGAAGGGTAAGGAAATAACATTCTTCAGCTCTGGTAGATCTCGTGTGGATGAGTCTTCAATAATTTGACATATCCCTCCTGGAGAGTTTTCACTACATAGGAGCATGCTGATAACTTTTTGCAGGTGTACATAAGAAAGGACAGTTCCTTTGTACAGTCAGGAAGATTTTGTTTATACTGAATATTAAAAATCATACTATTTTGCATTTATCTTTATAAAATCAGCTTAAAGAAAAAAGAAGTTGGGGTATGGAGAAAAAATTAATGCTTTTTTTTTTCAGACCACAGGAGTTTGTCACCATGGAGACTCTCCTTTTTTCTTCAAGAATGACTCAAATCTTATGGATTAAGCATATGTGATAGAAGCAAAACAATATCACCAAAGATTTGCATTAAACATTTCAGAAAGATGTTTTTGAGCACCAACCAACATCCACAGACGTTCATGTTCATGCAGCAAAAATATGCTTCTACTTTTTTCCTTAACCTTTTTTCTTTCTAATATAAAATAACTGAAGGTTTTATTTCTAAAGCTAACTGGATTTTAAGGAACTTGTGATATGCAAGTCTGAAGATTGAAGAACTTCACTATTATGTTGTGGTTTCATGAAGTGCTCTTTCTAAGAGCTAAAGTACCTAAGTTTTAAGGACACAGTAGAGCTAAAACTCATTGAAAACCTTTTTTTAGAGTATTACTTTGTAAGTACAGTTTTTAACAACTAGTGCATGAGATAGAGCCAAGAGCAGGACAAGGTGGTTTGTCAGCTACCCACGCAGTGGCTGGAGGCATAAAGTATGGGGAAGCTGGAGTGTGCTCTGCTTGGAAGCAGCAGCACCTCTGGAGTCACGTCCTGATAGTCAACAGCAAAACTGAGACTTCAGGAGCACCCCTGGGAAAGAAGAGTCCTCTGATTTCCTGCCAGGACTCATAGGCAGCCAATTTTCCATTTAAAAGAGCTCGTCTCTCTCCTATTTACACTCTGTACTTGTTCCACTTCAGATGTTCCCTGAAGTTGATCTATGGGAATTGTACACTGTATTCCAGCTAATTTCTCAGCACAGGCCTACAAAAAGGGTAGTAGCTTTGGAGGCTGTACCAGCACAGGCTAAACTTTACCCTGTATTGATTGCAAGTAGCCCTGTTTTCTCTAAGAGCCCTTTGCTGTATTTTTCTTTTTCTTTTTTTTTTTTTTGTTCTACTTATAACTCAGCTTGATACTTGGCAATGCTTACTTCTTCCCAGTACTTAAACAAGAAAAAACGTTCTGCTTTGCTGCTCATGTCTTCTCTCCACACTCAGTAGGCTCTTTCCTTGTTTCTAGTATTTTTTCAAATTATAATTGTTCATCCAATTGACCATGAACACCTTCTTTTGGTTAGAACACAAACTTAACATAGTTAATGTATATAGTTTTTATACTTTTATAGTAAAGATACTTTCAGTCTTTTTCACAGTAAAGCCCTTTAGTTCTTAAAAACATTAAGTAACTCTCCTCTCTTACCCTTTTGGAATCAGCAAAACATTTATTCCATAAACTTACTTGTGTTCATACATCCTCAAAAATTCAGATAAAACAAAGTTTCAAACAAAGTTCAAAGTTATTTTCTCTGCCCAGATATCCTAAAAGCTCCTTCCTTCCAATACCTCTTTCTGGTAAAAAAATAATCTGTTGACTAGAACATCTTGGAATATATATAGCTGAACACTTCTAGCATTTTTTACTCCAGATTATCACTAGGAACTTAAGAGCTGTAGGAGTCAGTGATTTCAGCCGTCTTGTGTTTTGGAGTAGAGTAACAGTGCTTTGTAGCATCAAAAAATAATTAGCTGTAATATAATATTCCCTTCTAAACTCTAGTGTATTGCTCATGTGAATATTTAAATTCTTTCTCAGAAACTTTAAGCAGTTTAGAATCTGTAACTGCTTACATCTTGCAGATGGTGCCGGGATATCAAAAATATATGTAAACGAAATTACTTTGTTGTCATGCTGCCGCTCTTCCAGTTGAGATGGAAGACATTTCAGTAACATCTATTGACATTTTTTGTTTGTTTGTTTGTTTTTTGCATGGATGCCCATCCCATCTCAAGCCAGTCAGAAAAGACCCTACAAAGCCAGGGTCTGTTCTGAGATTCTGGTGTGCTTTCTCCACAGCCTTCAGACAAACAGGGTCTGCCAGGTCTTTGAACTGTGTAACTCATCAGTTTTGTATTATGCCCAGTGTTGTCTGCATGTGTTACCAGTGCCGCCAGCATCCCCACACCGCAGCTGTCAGTGATACCGTGTCTACCTGATCATGTCAATATCCAGCTCCCTCCACACTTTCTGCAGAGATGAGTATAGTACCTTTGTTTAAATAACAAGCTTTCTTCACCAGCTCTCCAAGGAATCATAACTATCCTAATCCAGGTAAACCATACTGGCATTCCTGGCCTTTTCTGGTAAACCACACTTCCTTCTTGGAAACATCCTAGTGGTGTCTGGGGGTTGTTTCTAGCTTACTTTAGCAGTTAGAATCAACAGATCCTGCAGGGTCTTCCCTACCCTGCCTTCCTGCTCCTAGAATACTAATATCTCCGGCACTTCCCTGTGGGAAGTTGTAGAGGGAATGGGGAGTTCTCAGGCCCTGGTGGAAGATAACATTGATATTGACCTGTGAGAAAGCTTTAATGGGACTGGAGTTCTCAGGCTCTGGTTGAGAATAACACGGACTCTGAGTAGTTTGTTATGAGAAAGGTGAGTAGGCTGAGAGATAAGGGGAAGCTGAACAAAATAATGAGAAGAAGCAAGTGATGAGAGAATTCAGGTGTTTTGCTAATGTTGTTAGATACCAGGCACTGTAACTTGTCCAATAAGGAGTTGGAAAAGGAAGGAGACAGCAAAATGTAGCCTATAGAAAAAAAGACACACTTGCTTTGCCTGCTGTCCTGAAGAGATAAAAGATTGCTGGAAAAAAAATAAAGTGGCTTCAGCTTCAGGCTTTTCAGGCTTCATCTGGTAATGTCGGCTTTTGCTTTTAGCTTCGTCATTTTGTCTTGGGTCTTTTACTTTCGACCTGAGCTTTGGCTTTTCCACCCTGAACTCACATATTATTGTGCCCATTTGAACTTCGATAATTCCCTTGTGCTGTACCCATGTGTCCTGGTTTGGGTGAAAACCAAGCAAATTCTGTTCATTGATTTTACTTTTTCAGCTCAGGTTTCTAACTAGCTGCACTTTCTAGAGTTAGCAGCATGTTTTGCAGACAGTGTCTGCTTCTAACAGTGATAACACCTCATGTTTACAGTTACTACCAGGGATGGAATGCAAACCAAGGCCATTGCTAGAGTTTGTGTGTTGCACTGGGGGGTGCAGAAAGTGAAAGACCACACCTGTGGGGAGGAGCGGACAGGACAGGTGACCCCAAACTGACCAATGAGGTATTCCATCCCATACACGTCATATCCAGTATATAAGCTTGGGGGTTCTGGATGTTCTGCACTTTTTGCCCTTTTGGTCTTCTTCGCCCTTCTTCGGCCCTGCTCGTCCCTTTTGCTTCCGGCCTGCCCCTTTGGCTTTGGCTCTTGTCTTCGCTCCCAAGACCCAGTGCCAGAGTCCAGCTCCTCCATAGAGTCCGTGAGGGTGACGTAATTACCATCGGGGGGAGGTTGGGTTTGGTACTGGTTTTGTACATATTTGTATATATTTCATTTTCATTTTTAATTAAATTGTTCTAGTTCCTTTTTCTAATCACTAAGTCTCTCTCCCTTATTCCTTTTCTCTCCCCTTTGTGGAGGGAGGGTGGTTAAAAGAGAGCAGTCTGTTATCGGTCTGGGGGTTGCCCTGACCCTAAACCGCAACACCATGCCATTTCCCAATTTCCACCTCCATCTGGGACTTACCGATACAAGGGCACAATTTGGTTATCAGTCTTGGCTGCTGAACCTGATGTTAGGGATAAGAACAATGTACAAGCATTTAATTAATTCCTAAAATTTTTAATTTCTGTAGAGTTCCTTAGGGCCTGAAAAGTGTGCAGCATCCTTCAATCTCTTCTGCAGGTTAATTTATATTAAAATTCCTGATACAGACAATGTTCATTTGCAAGCTAGAGCATATAAACTGCAGGAGATGGAGCAGGAACTTGATGTATGGGAAAAGGTGATTGATCAGAGTGCAGGCAGGAGGGGAGCTGCCTTGCAACCAGAAACAGTGACATTCACACATAGGCAGGCTGGGGTGGAGATGTTAGCTGCTGGGGTAGAGGCAGCAGTAAGTAATTCAGTAGAGAAAGGCTGACTTCTGCTTACTGAGGCTTCTGGATCATAATTCACATAAAAACCTTCCAAGCAAGAAGCATGTCCATGTGATCTAGACAGCCTTAGAAATATAGGCAGGGAAATGCAGGCACAGATCACATCGGGTGTTGTCTTCTCCTTCTCACACCGTGACTTCAGAGGCTCCAAGGGAGCACTCAGCTCCCACAGCTCAGCTACAGACACCTGACTTGAAAGACAGACTAACAGTCTGGGGTTTTTTCTATTACTAGACAGGTAAATGGGGCTGAGGGAAAGGAAGCAGAAGTTCCCTCAGTCCATGGGTTGCTTTAGGCTGGAGAATTGCCAGAGAGACCACAACACTGGCACTGACAGTTAGGAAACCCCTGTCTGTTTGCAGGACCTGGCCTGGTAGGTGGGTCTGGAGTTATAGGAAAACATAAGTCTCTAAGTTTCTGCTCTTCAGCTCCTGAGGAGCTTGAGTGGGGTACTTCTCAGCAAAGCATCTGTAAGCAGGACACAGGCTTGGGAAACACCTGACTATTCCCTTCCTTTTCCAGATGCCATCAGTGTTCGGTGTCTCAAACCAGTGATGACCAGACTGTCCCAAGGGCAGTGTCACTTACAGATGAGACTCATGCATGGCTAGTCTACCAAGGAGCCTGTGGTGGTGGCATGTTACAGGCATGTGAGCACTGCTTTTAGGACAATCTGCAGGCTCACTTTTATTACCATTCCTTGAGTAGTCATCAGTGACAGCTGTGCCCATGTGAGTCATTCTCTGTGGGCATTAACAAGACTCTGCAGCCCTGGTGGCACTTGCAAGCCCTGCCAGAACAGCAGTTCTGGTGAAGAAGTCCCCAAGGGTAGAGTTTCCAGACATTAAAGGTGTCTTCTGCCATCTTGAGAAGGGGCTGGAGGGGGCATCATGCAAGAGAAGCTGCAGGAGTCTGTGGCTAAGCTGGATGCATGGTCAGTGTAGCTGCTTCTTGGCAGGATTGACGTAGCCACAGGTAACAGCTCAATGGGTACTGAGATATGGCTGTGTGCTAGGTGATGGGCAAGGCATAAAGTGCAGTCCCTCTTCACCATACAGACCACTTACACACAGGATTACAGAGTCTTAAATATCTGCTGACAATCAAACCAAATGCTCAGGGGCAGCTGTCAAAGGAAAAACACAAGGTACCTTTAGGAGAAAGAATATAACTAGTTCATTAATGTAGGGAGAGTCTCTCCCAGTGATTTATTTTCATACCATGCACAGACTTTATAAAAAGCAGTAGAATTAAACCAGCATTTGAAGCTGTCCTCTTGAGACTTTACTTGAATGTAATATATTCCAATTACTGTATATTCAAAATTCCCTTGCTAATATACAATCTGCAGAGACTTATGTGTTGGTTGAAATCTGAGCTAAATTAATATAATTTTGGTTTTTTGTTTTGTTTTGTTTTGTTCTGTTGTTTGTTGGGTTTTTTTTAAGATAAATAATCTACTTGGCTGCAAGTGCCTCAAGGAATATTAAGCAGAGAAAAAAGAATAACTGGGGAGTGATTTTGGAAAGCAGATCTTATAGGCCAATTGCCAGTGCCAGAAAATAAGGGAAAACTTCTTTTATTAAACATGATTGCTGTGACCTTCTCTGGTTAACCTACAGAAGGAAAAATGAGATAGGCACTGTGTATGATTTGTTGGTATTAGAGCTGGGCTGTTTTCAGTGAACCTGTGGAATCTGGAATGTTTATTTGTATTTATTTTTACTTTGTTTTAGCTCAAAAGAGCAAAATCAGATGAAACACATTCTAAGACTGCACATGTGTACCCATTTCTCGTTGAGTACTGTAACTGTGACCCATGCTCTCACCTCCTTTTTCTCAACTAACATCCTCCTTCCATGTGTGGAGAAGATCTGCAATGGATATTGATCTCTCTCCCCCTCTCAGTGCAGAGATCACAGTTGTACCTGTCCCAGGAGTGAGGGCTGATAGCGTTTGAATAATTCTTATCCAGCTTCTTCTGAGGCTAGCACCACTACCACTCCCCTGCAGACTGCATAAACAAGATGGAGAGCAGCAACTGGAGGTACTTATGTGCAGCAGAGTTGAGAGAGACCCACTGTGCATAGGAAATGCACAAGCAGAGCTCCAGAGACCGACCTCCTGCTGCAGGGGCACCCCAGAGACAGAACACAGACTGACAGGAGGACTGGACTGACAAGGACAGTGCAGTCATGTGTGTGCTTGGGTATTCTTGTCAGCCTCCTATGATGCATTATGTAAGCAACATAATCAAGAGTGTAAGAAAATCCCCACAGAATCCAGACTCGGTGAACTACTTGCGGATTAGGTCATTTCCTATGTGCCTTCCAAGATGACTGCATATACCTCATTAAGATGCCTAATGTATTTTGTGTAGCCCAAACGGTGATGGAGGAAGAAGGTTATTGGGCTGGTGTCTGGGGCATTGGCAGGGCTAATTTTTAAGTGGATTGGAATTCAGCAGGCTTTCAGTTTCCTAGGAATAATGTTACCAGAGAGGTTTAATCACACAATTACTTTAAGGAACAGTCAGATGATTAAAACTTCTTTTCTGAAATCATAAGATTGCATTGATTCATCCTTCTATGTCATTTCTTGGCCTCAGCTCTCAATTCAGAGAGTTCTCCTTGTTCATCCATGAAGGCCTCATGTTGCCTTTTCTTGATGCCCTGCATGTGGGAATGGACATTCTTGAGCTTGCAGGAGGTGATCCTTGAAAATAAACCAGCTCCTCTGGACTCTGCTTCTTTCTAGGACTGTAACAAAAGGGATCCTTAAAAGTAACTATCCAAAAAGGTTAAAGTCTGCTCTTATGAGTCCACGGTTACTGTCCTGCTCTTTTCCCTGCTCACTCAGCTCTTATAAACTGTTAAAAGTAAATCCTACAGATAGAACAGCCCTGAGAGATCATAAAATTTACCCTTAAGTTTTCTCCACAGGTCTGCCAAACAAATACACATGCACCAAACATTTCCAGAGTTAAGAGTTTGCACAGTAAGTAAAATTGAATGTCCAGTCTCTTGTGTCCCAAATGATCTCTTATTAAGGTATTATGTGTTAACACTCACATTAAGCATCCCCAGCTGTACAGCAATATATTGTTGTTTCCACTTGTCTCTCACCATGTTCACCTTCTTCTCTGAGCTCTGACAGGCTTCACTTGCAGCCACATGCAACTTGCCTCAGAATCATTAACCTCAACAAAATTTCTTACAAGGGTCAGAAATAGCTACTGAGCATATTGAAAAGATATGATGTATACTTTGGGCCCTTTCATTGGAAATGTGCATGGGCTGAAGCACCAGAAATTTCTAGCTAAAAACCATGTTTCCTGTAAGTTTGACAAAGTTTGGATTTGACCTAGAGACCAGGGTGGAGGGGGGGGATGGAAATTTTCAAATTGCTTTCCATGTGGGTTGAATAGAAAGTGAAGTCCCCAGATGTCACCTCATGGCTCCCAGTGACTTGGGTGGATGAGGAATACTTCCTCATACTTAATCTAGTAGTTGTTGATCCTCACACTACTCCAGTCACACTGCAGTTTCCTCTGCAAAGAGACTTTGCTGGTAGATCATTGCACATTAGGAAAAAAATCTCTACTGAGAATGGTGAGGCATTGGAGAAGGTAGGTAGTGGAGTCACCATCCTTGGAGTTTGAAAAATGTCTAGATGTGGCATTGAAGGACATTATTTTAGTGGTCATGGTAATGTCAGCTAAACATTGGACTTGGTGATCTTGGAGGTCTTTTCCAACCTTAATGATTGTGTGATTCTGTGAGGGTGGGCCACTTGTGGACAGACTGCTGAGGTAGTATGGGCAGAGCCAGCACCACTGATAACCATCCCCACACCTATAAAAAGCTGCCCTAGGGAGCAGGAGAGACCAGGAGTGTGATGTGTCAGCAGGGCAGGGAGCAGCAGTTTGCACAGAAGCTCTGTGGCCACTGGTGCATCACTGCAGTCGCTCGTTAGATGCAGGGAGGACACTGAAATCTCCTTGTAGGCCCACAGCTGAGGATAAGAGCTTTCCCAGAAATGGTACTTGCCTCAGGACTAAAACCACTGCTCCTTCAGGGAAAGCCCCAGTGACGTCTGACCTGGACAGAACTGGTTCATAGATTCATAGATTGATTTGGCTGGAAGAGACCCTTAAGATCATCAAGTCCAACCATTAACCCTGCACTGCCAAGGTCCCTAAACCATGTCCCCTAGCACCACATCTATGTGACTCTTAAACACCTCCAGGGATGGGGACTCCACCACCTCCCTGGGCAGCTCATTCCAATGCCTAACCACCCTCTCTGTAAAGAAATTCTTCCTGATATCTAACTAAATTTCCCTTGGCACAACTTGAAGCCATTGCCCCTCGTCCTGTCATCTTTAACTAAGGCAAAGAGGTCGACCCCCACCTCCCTATAACTTCCCTTCAGGTAGTTGTAGAGAGCAATAAGGTCCCCCCGGAGCCTCCTCTTCACCAGACTAAACAATCCCAGCTCCCTCAGCCTTTCCTCATAGGAGAAACTCTCCAGTCCCTTCACCAGCTT
>VYZU01086014.1:0-17247 GCA_013401355.1 Ceyx cyanopectus | reverse complement strand
ATTGCTACCCCTTGACACCATCTCTGACATGAACAGCAGAAATGCAGATCTACAGCCAGTCCCTCATCCTGGGTTAGAGAAGCCTTGCCATGCATCCCTGTAGCTTTCTTAGAATATTCCTTGGGTCTGAATAAAATCAGCAGGCTCTTGGCTGGGCTTGCCTTTCTAGAAAAACAAATGCTACAGGAAGAGCTGCAGTTCTGTATACACAGAGACAGATGCTGGGTGCTTAATTTAGGGCTGGCATTCCTGGTGACAAATGAGCAATACAGGCTTGTTGGAAAGGAAGAATAAATGCAACCACTCTCAGAAGATTCACATAATTCACATAAGCTTATAATAAGCATTAGTACTTTTAGATGCTTAACTGAACCAGAAGCAACCTCTGAACCTTTGGAGGTACACAGAGCACAAATTGTAGTCGGGCTGCTTCTCTGATGTTTAAGTCATTTAATTAATTATTATAAACCTGCTGGAGCTTGATGGATTTATAAGAAAATTATGTGCTTTTAATGTAGTACTTACACCCCTGTGGGATTGTTCTAATGAATAAGTCTTTTTCTTGGCAAGATTTACTTTTGTGAGCAAATGCAATGATTTGCTGGCTTCTGAAGTCATTTTCACTCCTACTGCCACCCATTTTCCCTGGTTAGACAGCCTGGCTTTTCTGACTGGAAATGCTTGTGGCTGCTAGAAGCGTGTTAAGATAGAACTTTATAAAGAGTGGACTTGGAAAAATAGTTATGAGCTGGTTAGCATAAAGCTGTGTAATTAAAAGTTGTCTGGAATAGTTGTACTTTTGATGCTTTATGATTCTCACATTGCAATGAATATAAATATATTTCTATAGTTCATCCTAAGAATAATTAGGTGTAAGGGAACATACATGTGTGTGGTAAGTGTCTGAGCACTTTGCAGGTTATATAGAGCACAGCACTTGCTGATTATGGTCACTGTTTATGGTTCAAATACATAGTTCTTTGTTCTAATCTAATGTTGTAATTCACTCATTTGCAGTGTAAGAAATATAGAAAAAACCTGATGATGGTGAGCAAGCAGACATGACAGTCTTACTCTGTCTTCTTTGGTGGCATCTTCTCTTCCTTTGTTAACCTGTAGAGGTTTTTAAATTGTTTAAGGGCTTCTCAGTAGTTCTGCTGTATAGAGGAGAAATACATATTAACAGGAGACTGATTAAGGCACTCCGCAGTCTAGAGGTTATGAATAGGAAGAACAGCTGAAGTAAATTGGAAAAACTGATGGTGATGTTCTGATTTATGGACAGACTGCAGCAGACTTCAGTCTAGTATCACAGAGCACAAGAATGAGGCTGTTCAGAAGCTATTCTTCTATTTCTACATTAGTCTTTTTTTTTTTTTTCCAAGGGCATTCTAAATCTTGTGGATATAAATACCCTAAATGTCAGTGAACAAGTTTATGAGTCATTTTGTTTCTAAAATAATATGTACTTCATCATCATCATCTTCAAGGCCATGGTTAGCTCCAGAAGTAAGTAATTTGGGGCCTGTTCATATGTGTTAGGTGCATTTATATTTTGTAAAGCAAAGGTTGTAGCTTTTGGGTAAAGCGACAGTCAACTGTTTTCTCAGCTAGCATACTGGATTATATTGTGCTTTTAAATGCCTACTTAATTTCAGGAATATCTTAAATCTATTAAACATGTGCTTATCTTTTATTAACTTCAAGTTAAGCTCCTCACATGCTTATAACTTATTGCAATATTTACAAGGTTTCAGCAAATTCCCATTGAAGTGAGTGAGCACCTCCAAGAAATAAGCCTCGAAACACAAACTTCCAATTTAAACATCAAACAAACAAAAAGCAAACAAACAAAAAGTAAAATGAAAGAAGCAGATGATTCAATCTAATTGCACCTTTGTATATGCCAGGCACATAGTTTACTTGTGAACAGCAGCACCATGAGCCTTCCCACTGCCCCAAAGAGCTGTAGGATTTACCATTGTGAGTTACGTGCATTTTGGCAAGTCAGTGTCCTTCCTCTGTCTGTGTCATCAGATCTTTGGGTAACAGATGGAGACATCAGTTTCTGGGCTTTTTAACATTTCAGTTAACATTGCTTGACATAATTTTTTAAACTTGAAGACTGTCTGGAAAAAACGGTACTCAAATGCCAGAGTTTGGGAACAACAAAAAGGGAGACCAACCCACCCTTAGTAATTTTGTGCTGTTGAAGCCAACAGAGCCTTCTGCTTGCTAACTGCAGTGGAAGGAAGGAGTCTCCTGTTCACATTTCTCCATCTTGAGAAATCAGGGGCAATTTTTGAAATCACTGCAGTGTGCACTGAAGAACATCTGTCAGCTGAAAGGTCCATACAATCAGTTTAACTACTTGCATTGAAATTAAAGGGCCTGCAAAATAACACCCCCGCCTGAAAGTATTATGTATATGTTAATATAGTCCCAGGCTATGGTATTTCAAGTTATACAGATTAATCCTCTGAAATATTTTGGAAAGTATTCAGGAAAAAAAAAAAAAAAGAAATCATATATGAAGTAAAGTACCTGGAAAATTTTAAGGCAGGCAAGTTTCTCCTTCCCTCTGTATTTTGTATTTATATTTATTTACATAACATAAAAGAGGCCAAATAATAATGGCCCTCCAAAAATAGAGTAGCAGGGGCCTGGGGCTTCCTGAGTGCGGGGAGACCCCCTAGTGCTGGAGAGGGCACTCAACCCACTGCCCCAGCCAGGGAGCAGGGCAGCTGGGAGGTACCAGGTTCAGTCCCAGCCCCAGACATGGAGCAGATCATCAAGGATGGGGATGGGCTTGCTGTAAAAGGAAATAAGAGTTCAGTTTTCTGCAGAGGGATAGAAAGATTTAACCTGATGACATAATCATTAATGTCCCAAATCACACAAATGGGTGGAGTACACCCTCAAGGTGAGTGCGGGTTGCTCAAGGACCCCAACCTTAATCAGAGTGTAACTCTTTAGACAGCTTCTCACTAGCACAGATCCACAAAGATATCACAGGTCAGGAACTTTCTCAGCAGCCATTCTGTGAAGGGAAGATTGCCATCTGCAGATAGATTTTCTCCACTGTTTTTTAAAAGATAAAGTGCATTCTACTCCACAGAGATTATTAATCTATTAGGAAAATATACCTTTGTAGAAGTACAGATCTATTCCAGTATCTGTGCACTGAGACTGCTTAAGCTTTGACAATTCACTCGGAGCTGCTTTTGTTATGAAATTTATAGTACTTTAAAAGATACACAGCTTGACAGTTTGAGGTGGGAATTCAGTGATACTCCAGCAATCCTGGAGACTACTGTGTTCTTGGTAGAACGAGCTGTTAAAAGATTTATTTAGACTGAGGGGAAATAAAATAATGGGTTAAGAGGTTCTTCCAAAAAGAGGATGCCAGAGAACCATAAACACATTAGAAAAGCTTTGAAAACTTTAAAAAGTTCCATTTAAAAGAATTTTCTTTATGAGCACAGCTGAGTTAATAAGCTTTGTCTATAGGGCTGTAGGAGATGTACATCTGGCACTCTTACATGGCTTCCAGACAAAATTTGGTTTTATCTGCATCCTTAAAAGCTACATTGCACATCTCTGAGAAGATTTATATCCCAAATTATGAGAAAGATGAAGAGAAAAAGAAGTCTGTTTTCACGGGTTTTGTTTCCAGCCTGTCCTTGCCCTTAAAAAAAATACTTACAAGTTTGAATTAGTTGTGTGAACTAGTTAGCACTTCAGAAATAATCTGTGATATTTCAAAAACCTCCATCACCATAGTTTTCTAACTGATATAAAAACCTCAGTTCAACTGTATAGAGAAAATTCCACTTTTGAGGGGATTTTTTTTCACCATAACTTGCAGAATTGACAGATGCCAAAAGGAACAATAGAGATTTCTTCATAAATGACAAAAGCCAACTAGAAACCTCATGGTAGTCAAAAGATCTCTATAAATGTTTGTTATGTGGAATAAGTATTTGTAAATTCCTGCTGCGGGTCTTTGTCTTTAACCATCTCCAGGAGGCAAAATATTAACATACAAATAAATCAGATAAAGACATTCTTATGTAATTTCCATTCAAATTGGATGGAACTGTGATCGCCCCCAGAGTATGTGTCTGGTGAGAAAAAAACACCCTAATTTATAAGACTGCAAGTCCAACAAATTGCAGAGTGATTCATTACAAAGCTAGATGTGGTCTTCAACTTAAAAGCTCCTATAATTTATTAAAGGATTCATTAACTTGATTTTTTTTCTACATATGTCAGGAGAATGAAAGAAAGTTTCTGATCTATACTGATGGTTTAGCTCCAGAAGCTGCAGTGCACAGCCAGCCCTGGTGGCTTTGTTCACCCTGGGTGTCCTGTAGAACAGCCTGGGCAGAGAAAATGTTACACCTGTTTCCATACCTTTAGTCTTTTCGGGAGAGGATGGGGACTGGATGTGAGGGGGAGGAGGTTTGCTGTTAGGTGGTGTCTTTTTTGTTTTGCCCCCCACCCCGCTCCCACGGAGATGAGGCGTTTTATCCAGCACTCAATCACCGCACAGGAGTTGAACCTTGCAGTGCATAGCAGTAAATAAATGCTAAAAATGCACACACAAGTAGTGAAGCAGCTTCACGCTACACCAGGAGCATAAGTAAATATAATTTGGGTGTCCTTATCTCCATATTACACACAAGTTGAGGGTTTGTCAATATTCTTCTAGGCTCTTTTGAACATTTATCAGTCGGCATTGGCAGCTGTGACAGGATGACTGCTTGCTGAATACCAAATGTAGCAACACAAAGCTGTCATTCTTCAACAGGTTATTACTTTGAAACGATTCTTATTTAAGATAAGTTTTCTACATATATTTAAGTCAGACTTTTTACCATCTCTGAGTTCTAGGAAGATGTAAAGTACTTGAATGCAAATTCTATCTGTAAGCAGTACATGTAATATTAATACTTCTGTATAAGTGGATCTTTGTATTGAAAAGGTATTTGGTTATTCCCAAATATATCAAGGTCTCATATATATTATTGTTCATATGAATTCTTACTATTAATAAACAGAATGTAATTACTTTCTTGGATTAACATTGAGTTTTTTACATACTTATAAAAAGTCCAATTTGACTTTTACTAAACAGAGAACCTGCAGCACACTGAATGCATTGAATGTCAAGGTTAAAGGTGAATAATTCCTCCAGGATTTGAAAATGCTTACTGCACAATAACTTAGGAGTTGAAGGAGGGTGCAATGGGAGAAAAATGCTTATGCCTCAGAATTGCAGATGTGCATCTAGAAGAGAACTGTTTCCATACCATTATACACTTATGGATCTGAAGTGGTCTTTGTTTCTGTGAATTCTCCACTGCTGAGAGGATGAATGAAAATAACTTGAGAGCTAGAGATAAACTGTGCTGCTTTAAAGAAAGCCCTAATCTCATTAGAAGGTTTGCTAATTGTCCCACAGCAAATAAATTATGGTATACATGCAATTAAAAGAATGGACTGGTTTTGCTGATTAGAAGATACACATATATAGGATACCTTGAAGTCACTCTTCTATCAACCAGATACAAAAAGATTAATTAATTCAATTAATTTGGGAAACACTGGACATGTATAATATACTTTAATTTTCTTTTTCTTCATTTATTCTTTGTTGAAATAATGTNACATTCTATACTATTTAATATATTAAATTTTTATATTTCCTTTTTCTGTGGGTAGGATTTAAAAATTATTTCTGTAGCTTTTTCCATCAGCTTTTTCTGCATTTTTTCATCTCATTACTATTTTATTTGGTTGTAGTTGCTATGTTTGTTGTTTCTTAGTTAGGTAAAGAGTTCCCTTACACTCGTTCTTCATGAGTATTCATGATGCTGGAACTCTATCAAATGAATACAGGAAGAAAGAAAACACAAAGCAAATTCACTAATAATGTGAATAAATACCCCTGGGAATAACTTTATAGCATTTACTCAACTCTAGTCTTGTTTAATTACTCCTTGGAAACTGTAAACTTAAATCTGTTGTCTCACTTAATTAGGCTTTTTCTTTTTAATCCAGCTTGTATTTTATTCGTTATTTCAAGACCTCTATTGTTAAGATGGCAGAAGTTTAATTATTTCTTGATTTGCATGTAAAAACATCATCATTAATGACATTACAGAAAGGAAAACAGCTTCACTCTTTAAAGTTACAAAGGTTTTGTAGCCTAATTAAAAAAAAAATAATCCTGCATCTGCTTTGTTTTATCTGGTGTAGAATCTTTGTGCTTCCTAACTGATGTGCCATTTCATACACTAACAATTAAGGGAAAACCAGGGCTGATTAAAAACACTGTTTTTGGTTTAAAAACAATGAATTCCTGCAACTGGGAGCTGAGTGTTCATATTATTTTTGTTTGTAGTTATTCAGGAATCAGTTGAGACATTTATTCAAGTATTTGTGTATCTCCACGAACTGAGAAGACCATAGAGTGGGTAATTAATTGTGCTAAACACTTTATTTGAAACAGTTTATTCATTATTTTCACACATAAAACTATTTCATCATCACAGGGCAGAGGAATCATAGTCATGGACCAGCACTTTTCAGAGACAGATGAACTGTAAAACCTGCCCACAGAGGGTGGCAGGAGAGCACAGTGGGCATGGGGGCAGACCAGGGGGTACAAAGAGAACATGGAGCTGATTAGGAAACTTGATTAACATATCAACAAGATAGTTCTTGTTAAGCTTTCTATTAGGTTTTGTGCTGAAGAGAAAGAATTGTGAAGACATGGAAAATGGTTAGTCCTTCTAGTTCTCATACATGGGCTCTCAAGCGTGAGAAATAGTGTCTGGAAGCACTTACAGTTTAACACTTGAGCAAGAGGCCAGAGTAAGCAGAAGTGGGAACCAGTAATGAGTGAAAGGTGATGATATGGGGGGAGGGACAGAGCTGTGAAGGGCTTTGAAAGTGAGGAAAGGAGCTTATGCTTGATTCACTGGAAGGGGGCAAGCAGCAAAGAGAGAGCAGGTGGAATCAAAGCTTAGAAAATGTTCTTCACAGCAGCACTAAGAGTGGGACAGAGTTGTACTATCAGACAACTGAGGTGACAAAAGGCTGCCTGTGTCAGCTGCATCTGAGCTTCCAACTCCTAAATGACACCTGACTAAATTATATCTCCTGCAAGCAATGAAAGAAGGGAATATAAACTTTTAGGGGAAATATCTCATGGGCAGGGGGCAGGTCGTTGAGGTTTGATTTTTTTTTTTTATTCTTTATTCTTTTAGCTGATTGAGAGCAATGTATTTTGGGTCAGTTCTGAAAAAAAACAGAGCTTCAATTAGAAGTTTCCTTTAAATAAATGAGCCAAATGATATTGTAATGGACAAGGTTATTAAATAAAATAAAGTTTAATTTAATAGAAAGTAAATTTTCACTGGAAAAATCATTCCAATGAAAATCTTTAACTATTCAATATCTGGCAGAGATTATCCAAAAATCTCTTTCAAATGATGAAACATTTTGAAAGCAAACAAAAGTGAGTTGCCAGAATTAGATTGAGAATCTGAATGTTCTGAAGAGAAAATAAACTATGCAGCACAGAACCACTGAGCAGTGACTGTCAGTGACCCTCCTCTGCCCCTTCACACCCAGCTTGTCTTTAAAACATCCTCCAAGAGGCTGGGATCTGCAGCAGGTGCTGCATCCGCAGGTGAGGGTTTCACAGCCTTCAATCAGCAGCCATGTCCTGGAGCTCAGGGTGCCTGGCAGATCCATATTTGCCCTTTTCAAAGACTAATTATCTGTAACATGATGAAATATGTTATCTAGCNTGTAGCTTTTTCCATCAGCTTTTTCTGCATTTTTTCATCTCATTACTATTTTATTTGGTTGTAGTTGCTATGTTTGTTGTTTCTTAGTTAGGTAAAGAGTTCCCTTACACTCGTTCTTCATGAGTATTCATGATGCTGGAACTCTATCAAATGAATACAGGAAGAAAGAAAACACAAAGCAAATTCACTAATAATGTGAATAAATACCCCTGGGAATAACTTTATAGCATTTACTCAACTCTAGTCTTGTTTAATTACTCCTTGGAAACTGTAAACTTAAATCTGTTGTCTCACTTAATTAGGCTTTTTCTTTTTAATCCAGCTTGTATTTTATTCGTTATTTCAAGACCTCTATTGTTAAGATGGCAGAAGTTTAATTATTTCTTGATTTGCATGTAAAAACATCATCATTAATGACATTACAGAAAGGAAAACAGCTTCACTCTTTAAAGTTACAAAGGTTTTGTAGCCTAATTAAAAAAAAAATAATCCTGCATCTGCTTTGTTTTATCTGGTGTAGAATCTTTGTGCTTCCTAACTGATGTGCCATTTCATACACTAACAATTAAGGGAAAACCAGGGCTGATTAAAAACACTGTTTTTGGTTTAAAAACAATGAATTCCTGCAACTGGGAGCTGAGTGTTCATATTATTTTTGTTTGTAGTTATTCAGGAATCAGTTGAGACATTTATTCAAGTATTTGTGTATCTCCACGAACTGAGAAGACCATAGAGTGGGTAATTAATTGTGCTAAACACTTTATTTGAAACAGTTTATTCATTATTTTCACACATAAAACTATTTCATCATCACAGGGCAGAGGAATCATAGTCATGGACCAGCACTTTTCAGAGACAGATGAACTGTAAAACCTGCCCACAGAGGGTGGCAGGAGAGCACAGTGGGCATGGGGGCAGACCAGGGGGTACAAAGAGAACATGGAGCTGATTAGGAAACTTGATTAACATATCAACAAGATAGTTCTTGTTAAGCTTTCTATTAGGTTTTGTGCTGAAGAGAAAGAATTGTGAAGACATGGAAAATGGTTAGTCCTTCTAGTTCTCATACATGGGCTCTCAAGCGTGAGAAATAGTGTCTGGAAGCACTTACAGTTTAACACTTGAGCAAGAGGCCAGAGTAAGCAGAAGTGGGAACCAGTAATGAGTGAAAGGTGATGATATGGGGGGAGGGACAGAGCTGTGAAGGGCTTTGAAAGTGAGGAAAGGAGCTTATGCTTGATTCACTGGAAGGGGGCAAGCAGCAAAGAGAGAGCAGGTGGAATCAAAGCTTAGAAAATGTTCTTCACAGCAGCACTAAGAGTGGGACAGAGTTGTACTATCAGACAACTGAGGTGACAAAAGGCTGCCTGTGTCAGCTGCATCTGAGCTTCCAACTCCTAAATGACACCTGACTAAATTATATCTCCTGCAAGCAATGAAAGAAGGGAATATAAACTTTTAGGGGAAATATCTCATGGGCAGGGGGCAGGTCGTTGAGGTTTGATTTTTTTTTTTTATTCTTTATTCTTTTAGCTGATTGAGAGCAATGTATTTTGGGTCAGTTCTGAAAAAAAACAGAGCTTCAATTAGAAGTTTCCTTTAAATAAATGAGCCAAATGATATTGTAATGGACAAGGTTATTAAATAAAATAAAGTTTAATTTAATAGAAAGTAAATTTTCACTGGAAAAATCATTCCAATGAAAATCTTTAACTATTCAATATCTGGCAGAGATTATCCAAAAATCTCTTTCAAATGATGAAACATTTTGAAAGCAAACAAAAGTGAGTTGCCAGAATTAGATTGAGAATCTGAATGTTCTGAAGAGAAAATAAACTATGCAGCACAGAACCACTGAGCAGTGACTGTCAGTGACCCTCCTCTGCCCCTTCACACCCAGCTTGTCTTTAAAACATCCTCCAAGAGGCTGGGATCTGCAGCAGGTGCTGCATCCGCAGGTGAGGGTTTCACAGCCTTCAATCAGCAGCCATGTCCTGGAGCTCAGGGTGCCTGGCAGATCCATATTTGCCCTTTTCAAAGACTAATTATCTGTAACATGATGAAATATGTTATCTAGCACATAGAAGTTATTACTTCCATGTAACAATTAACATGGAACAAATGTTCTGCTTTTTGTTTTTTAAGTCGTGGTTTGACTTCTGTTTCTCTGTAACTGATTGTTTTGCATGAAGATGGTATTAACATATGCGAAAATATGAACAAATCTGTTTTGTGAAGTGCTTTCATTGGGGCATTTTTGTCTCAATTGCATGAGACACTGACACATTGGATCTTTCATATTATTGGGCGCTAAATGAAGTACGTGAAGCCTCAGGCAACACTGTAGCACAGAATTACCTAATGTGACTATATCCAAAAGCAATGCATGCCCTGCTACATCTTTGACTAAATTGTCTCATGAATATGAGAAATGTGGTTAAATTGTGGAGAATGCGAAATTATTTACAATTCAAATACCATCGCCCAAATGCATATTAAAATTAATGACTTTTGGATAAATGCTAATGAATAGGATATAATTCTGCTTCAAAAAAAGAGAATATTCATACATCAGTAATTGATGTATTTTGCTTTTGAAACTAAACAGCTTCATTTCCAGTTAGAATAGAAAGAACGCCACACTCGCTATTTGTACCAAACAGTCTTTTATCAGAACAAGTATTTATGCCTACAAATAACTTAGTGTTGCTTTTCTGTTTCTCAGCATGACCCTCATCAGAATTATTATAGGTATAATTAGGTTTTGCACACACAGATCAACACCTTGGCACAAACATAAGGCATGGCTGGATTGGGTGTGCCAGCTTAAAAAATTCATGATACAGGGATCGACCTAAAAGGGGAAAAATAGACACACTCCAATATGTTTGCTTGTGTGTGCTACTTGTGATGGGTAAACTTCTGAATGATGGGAGAAAAAAATCCATGAAGTTAGGAATTTTGGGAATATACTCCCTTAAAATGCACACTTGGTCTCAACACTCAAGTAGCTCAAGCCAATGTCTATGGTATGTGATGTTGGCATATGGAATCATACCTTGCTACCCATACCTGCCTGCTTTTCAACTGTCAGTTTTTTCCATGTGTTTTTGTGACAAGCAAGATGACACATGACTGACTACCACTGTGCAAAATGTTATAGTTCATGTCATACAGATAAATTCCAAGAGAATAGAGGTTTCTGAAAAAAACTCTAAATAGGGCAGCAGTGGTTGAAAAATTCAGTCTAGTTAGGCAGATATGTTCCTAAATAGCTTAGAATCACTGAGAAGCATGAAAACAGATGCTTCTGAGGAAATACACTGTGTTTTCCTTTTTAAATTCCCAGTTTAGGATGGATTAAACATCATTCTTGACTCAGCTGAATAAATAAGAAATGTTAGAAAAGGGCCTCAGTGAAATTAAAAGACCCTCCATTTACTCGTCATTAAAACTGAACTTAAATCTCAGCTTTAGAGAAGCTGCTACTGTCTGCTCAGGCAACTAATGAAAGGTCAGATTTTTATAGGTAATGCAATAGTCCAGATTTCATGACTTCATGGTTTGTGCAGACTTTCTGAAAGAGACTAGATGTAGCAGAAAGAGTCATTCCCATTGAAACTCTGGTGTAAATCAGCCCGTGCACTTCCTGCATTTCACCTCCCCCGGGCTCCCTTCTTCGCCAGGCTGCTGGTTCCCAGGAGCTGCTAGAGGAAGGGCAGCTCCTGTGCAAACTGTCTCCTGAAACAATGCCATGGAATCACCTGGGTACAAACTCTGAATTTCTCTTACCCCTGTAGCTAATTTTTGAGAAGCCTGCTTTTATTTTAATTCATATCTGTGTTGCCTCAGTGCAGTGCTGTTGGTCCCCATTACCCATCTGTGCTAGGAATTACAGCAGACTCTGCTCTACCATGTGTCTATTCTTTTACTGCCTATGTATGCAAAAAAACCCCAATAATTTCAGTAATACCTTCACTGTAGTGAAAGTTAATAAAGCAGTGCCATTGCCAACAGTGACTATTGATTGAAAGTGAGTTTCCATATGGCACCTGGGAGTGAGGGACACTGGAGAATAACTTCTGATTGATGCCATTTCCTCACAATTTTTGATGTTTATGATCTTACTCTGGTTACAGGAACCAAATATTGTTGCAGCCTAACAAAACAATTCCTGCATTTCTTGGTGACTTTTGTTCAATTATTAATGTTGAAGTAAAGACTGTTTATCTCACCAGAGTGACTAGAAACATTATTACTACAAAGTATTTTTTGTTAGAGGAAAATAGAACTGATTCAGGTTTTCTTATTTCAATGAAAAAAAATCAGTGAAAAGCAAATTATGAGGAATAACAATAATTTATGAAAACACTATCTGGACTCACGCTCCATATCTTTCCATATCCATATTTTTTCATTCAGCTAGAAACACTAGAGTGACCCTGTGCAAGCTGTACTGGACTGTGACTACATCCAAGACAGGATCAACAGACTGGTACTAAAACTCAGAAATTAGCTGTAAAGAATTGCTATTTGGTCTTCTGTTGTGATGCCTTTGTAGCCCATGCAAATTGTCCAATGGAAGGAGATTATTTGTGCACTTGTATTGTCCTTTTACACATCTTAAATAGCATCTGAGACTGTCCTCCTGATGTGTGTTTCATAGGCTCATTTAGATTGGAAAAAGACCTTTAAGATCATTGAGTCTAATCTTCAGTTACAGTTTTCAAATAAGTACCTTCTTTTTTGTTTCTTATTAAAATAGAACAACTTGAAGCTGTTTAAAATGAACATCACTATTTGCAGTTCATTTAGTTTGAGCAGTGAAAAAAAAGTACTCTCTACATAGTAAATATATATATTTACAGTATATAATTATTTGTATATAGTCTTTTTCAATTCTCTTGTGTGTGTTTGTAGAGTGCTGCAGAATTTTGCTCATGAATTAGGCAGGGCAACATTCAAATACAAACCGTTCTGTTCACATTAATACTAAAGTAATAAAAATATATTCTGTAGATGTTATGGATTAGGACCTTGGTACAGTTCTCTTGAAAATATTTGGCCTTCCAGTATTTCCTATGTTAAAATGTGTGCATAATGAAAGCATTTTTTATTTATAAATTAAAGAAAAGCATTTAAATGATTTATTGAAAGACAGAAAGGAACTATCCCATCTCAGTATTTTACAGAAAAAAAGGTAACTGATTAAATTTTATATTTCATGCATCAGAAAGAATTCTTTCAGTAATCCAAACCTTTGATCAGCTAGAAACTGACTGGAGACTAAGCAGCCCTTGGAGATAGAAATAAACAGCTGATATGCACTTGAATTTGATTTCATTAGTGATAGAAGTAGTCCAGTAAGCTAAAAGCCTTTCAGGACATAGAGAAGACTCAGGCACTCGACTGGTCATACCAAAAAGCAACAGGCATTGTGAGGCTGATGATGATGTGACTCAGGGAATGTGCTGTAGTCAGACTGTGTGATGTAATAAAGGGATAATAAGGGATTACTTTCTTATGCTAATGTCTCTGATCTGTCTGAAGTCAACTTCATACACAAAATGGAACTGAAGACATTCAGCTCCTGTAGTTAGGTTTCTGCTTTCAGGTCAGGTCTGTAGTTTGTTATTTTCAGAGTGGAAATGCGTTGAATTTAACACTAAACAGATATGAAAAAGTTTTACCAATGTGTGCTGGTGTGTCTCAGGGCAGTACTGAGAATGAGTAAGGGAATTAAATAAACAGCCATGCTGGCTGTTTTTTGTGGTGTAGTGTGACTGTAATAGGATGAAGACTCACTTTCTTTGTAGGTGTTTGGTTGGTTTCTTTGGTTGAGTTGTTTGGTTGTTTTGGTTTTTAAATTTTTTCTTGATAGTTCTAACCTAACACAGTGTGTTTTCCCTCACAGTAACAAGCAACAAGTTGGTAATCAGTTGGTAATCTGGTAATCAAAGCTTCATCTGTAGCTAGTTTTCAAGGTGACCAGTACTGGTAGGCATAGGTTTCTGCTTTTATTAGGAGTGAAATGAGAATTGCTTATGCAGATACCATTGGTTAAGTGTTAAAACTGGTGTTGTTTATTTAGCCATCATTGGGCTACTTTGAAGTCAGCTGAAGGCAGCATAAAGAGGCAGTTCTCAGTCTCCTAACCTTCCTTGCCATTCAGGGGTCTGGATGGAGCAGCAGTTCTGAATGGGTTAGACTGGAAATCAAGGTTAGGTTATTGCACTATAATGAATAACTTGATGTACTTTCTGGAATATGCAAGGTAGATTTAGATGCTTGTCCTTTAAAATTTTAATCCTACTGTGGCCTTCCCTTTTCATTCCATGGTAAGCATTCAATACTTTTAATATGTTTGTCACAAAACCCAAGGAACAAAAGGGTGCAAGAGAGTGTTGAAGTGATACAAACCAACAGGGATCAACATGAAGACATAAGTTTGTCCAACCTATCGAACCCTCATGGGAGTCAGTGCTAACTAGAATAATGTCATGCCAAAGTGAAAAAACTCTTCCACTTTGGGATCCACGTTATTTCCTGGGAAAATTTTCTAGGGCAGGGGCCCAGGAGCTTTGCACAACACAGGATGATGGAAATGTCATTCAAAGACTTGGACAAGGGGGTGCATACACTGTATCCCAGTGTGTTAATCTGGAGGGGAGCACAAGGGTGAAAGATAAAAACCAGGCACTGGACACGGTAGAGGAAAGCATTTGCATGTGTTCAAGTGCAATCATATTTGCAGGCATGATAAAGACAAACTCATCAGCCAAGTTTTGATTGTTTTGGTTTGGTGCATTTTTTCCTTTGCATTTTCTTTCTGGACGTATTTTGAGGTTAGATGTTGAAAACACATTTTTTGCCCTCCAGCTATGACTCTTCCAGTATATTCTAAGGTTTCATATAAACTTGTAATTGGATAATCTCAAAAAGGAAGAGCAATATATCCTTTTTACAGAGATACTTGTATGTGAAGCACAGATGAGCACAATGACCTCTTAAAGTTAGAAGACCTCTCAAGGTTGAGGTTAGAGGGCAAGGAGTGGATTGCAGATCCAGCATTCTGACTCATAAAGTGCTGTGTTCCAGTGTGATTCCCTGTTCTCTTTCACCTAGTTCTCTGTCATACACTTCCACTGAATGGGAGCTGTAAACTAGCACAGAGCTTTTAACTTGTATAACCTTTCCCCAATTATAATACAAAGTCTTGTCAAGCATCCTAACATATCTTCCAGTGAAACAGTTCATAACAGCAATTTGCATGCATGATCTAAAAAATTAAAAATAATTGTTAAAGGTAAGTCAGCAACCAGAAGTGATAAATAAAAGAAATGATGAGGTACATGTTGTGTCAGCTATGGAAATAAGCAAGTGAACAGTATGATTTGTCACTATATTATTGGCACTTGGGTAAGTAAGTGCTTTTGGAACAATCCCTTAGGGTTCAATTAAAAATGTGCCCCAGATTATTAAATGAAGCTCTAATAATGCACTCAAACTCCTTCAGCCACTGCACACGGCCTAATGAAGAGCAAAAATGGAAAAAGGAGCTGATGCAGGAGTTTTCATGCTTAAGTTCTCTACGTTCAAGTAGAGTAAGAGACAGAAATTTTATACACTAAGGACTAGATTCATTAGAAGGACTAAACGCCTGTTTAGACAACTAATTTCAAGAGAGGGCATTTTGCTGCAGATCCCAGTGCAAGAGAGGTCTTTCCTTTTGGCTAGGAGAGGTACTGGCACTCTGGGAAGGGAAAGGAAAAATATGAGTTCAACCCTTCAGTTTCCTTTTGGCGTTAGATATTTCCCAGAATGCTGTCAAGTGTGCTGGAGTCTGTTCTTTCAGCAGCAGCCCCCTACCATGGCATTATCCTGCACCTAGAAGCATGTTCATTTCCACACAAAATAACATGTCCCACAGGATTTGAAAAACATATATTAACATGCAAGTGTAAGTGAAACAGAGGTGAGGAGTGGAAAGAACTTTGTGTGCTGTTGGCACAGAAGAGATACCAGGTGCTATTTGGGTATCCAGAAAATGCACATTAAGAAGCAAAGTAGGGAATCCTTCTGCTAGGTGGATAAAAAGAGAAGACCTAGTGAGACACTAGAGGAACTATGAGAGGCTCAGGAGAAGGGATGAAGAATTAAAACCCAGAGAAACATAAGACTTAAAAACCCAAGTATTTGGCAAGTAGTGTGTATCAACACAGCTCCCAGAGGGAGAAATGACAGTATGAAGGCAGAATATAAAGAGATCTGAAATCTTGCTGAAAATGTCCAGGCTAACAGTGAGAAAAAACCTGAGCTAGAGGGAAGATTTTCTGTAGTGGAAACGACGACGAGATGATGAGTTAATGATGCAAACAGTGTTGCTTCCAAAGGTTTTAGTGGTAAAGTACAACAGTGAGGAAAAACTATGAGACCCAGACTGAGATCTAAGGTGGACTCTTTAAGAGGAGGGAGAATGTTGAGGTGTCATGGCACTGGGTTATATGTGATGTACCAAGCTATCTACCATCTCATGACACACCTATATATAACATAGCAGACCTAAATCAGAGCACCAAGTCAGTTACATCGTGTGACCACCTACATTAGCTGCCTGGCTTTGTCTGGAGCAACTGTATTTGAATATAAAACTATTTTAGTCTATAGATATTTCTGTCTACTGGGATATCTCTAAGAATATAGATATCTATAAGAATATGAACATACAGAAGCTGGGGAAAGTTAAGATCTGTGTAATTAACACAGAGTTGCCATCTTGGTAAATACAGAGACACACAATCACAGGGATATATGGAATTTCAATACTATGTAAATACATCTGGATAAGCAGAGAAGGTCAGGCATGGTTTGTTTTTCAGGAGGCTGATGAACTCTTGAATGACAGTAGTGCAGCTGAGAATTGGTAGGCATCTGTGCAGCTGCTGAAGGCAAAAAAAGTGGTCAGGACTGTGGGCACAGAGTGAACATTTGTCAAGCTGACAGTACTGGAAATTGTATAACCTCTATACCCAAGAAGTAAATATGGTGTGAGGACCAGCAGTATAAACTTCCCTATAATTACATACCTGAGAGGTGGAAAATAATGTGGAAAGAAGAAGAGATTCAGACTCTTTAAGTCTGTTCCCCATATATTTTGTTTTTATGATCCCAGCAAACACTTATCTAAGTAGTAGATCTCACAATGTAGAAATGTGTAAGCTGGAAAGCAGATTGATGATACACTTTCATTTTATTGAGGCTCTAACAATTACAATAATGAGTTTAGTGTTTGTTGGTTTTGCCAGATTTGAACTAGTGACCCAGTCAGGAAAAGATTAATTTTCAAATGAACTTTTTCAACAGTATAGAGCATGGACATTTAATATATTGTATTTTTTATAACTAAAAACCCAACACTGTTGAC
>VYZU01086013.1:34291-74976 GCA_013401355.1 Ceyx cyanopectus | reverse complement strand
GTGTATACATATATATATATATGAAGTATTACATAATTGAAGTGCATTGGAATTACAAAGTATCTGAATGTGAGTGTCTTGTTCTGTCTGTGTCATGGCAAATACAGGGGCAAGAATAATGATGCCCTCGTTTGCAGGTTATCCTGGAGCTTGCTGTACATGGTGTACATTTCAATCACTGCAAGTCTGCTGACACTGATCACCATTAGAGAAGTCATCCGTGATTACAACTTCTCTGAAATATTCTTTTTTTATTTCTTTTATGGCATGGCATCTGTAAGTTTGCTTTTTGTGTTCTTAAATGATGGGATTTTTTTTTTTTAATTTATTATTTTTACATTTCCTAATTGAAACATCAGAAACTCAAAGACTGCAAAGTACTGTAGGGCTGGACATTATACAAAAAAGTAACAAAACCTTCTCCATGACTGGGATTTGTTATAGTTTGTAGGCTAATCTGTCAATCCTGTTACATCTGGGGAGATTCTGACTCAAAAGCAGAGTACAGGGATGTGCTAAGACCAGCATTAATGGGGAGGCTGGGGCTGCTTCCTTGCACCCTACCCCAGTAGACCTGCCCTAAATATCAAAGCTATCTGCTCAATGATGGAAGCCTTGTGATGGCACCTACAGGGGACAACTGAAAGTCAGATGAGTCTCTAATTGTGCTTGTTGGATTTTCATGTCTTTTTTAATTGCCAGCAGAAATTCATCCTGCTGACTACTGTTTTTTTTCTGCTGCAGATTCACTTCTGTTTCATGCTCAGCTCGTTGTTAAAGCAGCCAAATATTGCCAGTTTCGTGGGGTTTGTCCTTCACATCATCTTTGGATCACTGGGCTATTTGACATTGTTTGAAAACCTACCACCATCTTCAGAATGGCTTTTTAATCTCTTCAGTCCTTTTGCCTTTACTGCTGGCATCTCAAAGGTACGTTCAAAATAAAGGCAGCACATCATAAAAGTTCAACCCACAGTAAAAATGCTGCAGACTTCTGCCAGGTAACTGTATCTGCCATATAAAATTTGCCTTGCCACAATGATCCAGTTGCACCCTTCTGCCCTAGAAGCTTTGTAGAAGAAAACTTGACTCCAAAAATAAGTGATAATTCATAACAAATATAGTTGGACTGCATCACAAATTGTACCAGCTCTGTTATATCCATTTCAATCTCTGGAAAACTAGCCCAGCAGTGAGATGTATCTGGTGAGTACCAAGATCTGCAACAACCTTAAGGTCTTGAAGTGCTACCTCAGCAAATTCCACATGCATCACTCTTCATTCATCTGCAGAGTTCTCAATTCAGCTTACTGAAGCACTTCTGATGCTTGTGGACATAAGAAATTGTTGCCTGCTTAGATTTCTCATGAATATGGTCATGATGACACAGCAGTGCCTTGCACATAGTATTTCTGGCTTAAGGAAGTGCTGCATCTGACTTGTCCTTTTCTTTTTTTGTTTCCCCATCCCACCTAGATGGTAAAACTAGAAATATATGGACCAGCCTTTGCACCACAATTGTACCCTTTCTTTAACCTGTACATCATACTGAGCCTTGACAGTGTCTTGTATTTGCTGTTGGCCATCTACTTTGATAAGGTTTTGCCTGGTAAGTAGAAATGTGAAGGAAAGAATATATATTTCTTTGGTTTTTTGTTTTTTTTTTTTTCTATAATCCTCTATCCTCACAAAGGGAAAGTTGCCAAAGAGGCAGTGGGATAGAACTGAGAAATCTGTAATGAATGTGGAGCTACAAAAAGGTGTCCCAATAGTGAGCTGGTCAGGTTGTGGAAGGGCATCTTAACAGCAACGAGCCTTGCCATGTTATGTCAGGGAATTAAAACTGGATTTTCAGGAAAAAAATGGTAGGGAAGAATCCTGTTTTCCCAGAAGCTGAGTGCATGCAGATACTTCATTTGGCCCTGCCTCAAAACCAGGCTCCAAAAGAAATGTTAAACCCTGCAGCAGGGCACTGAGATGCTACTCCAACAACCCAACACTGGGTTTAAAAGGATGTTTTAGGACTTCACCTGAATTTTCCTATACTTTCTGAGCCAGAGGTTGACAATGGGGTCTTTGCTGTGACTGTTTCCCACCTGCATTTACAGACAGGGATGAGTGGGCAACTCTTAATTGCAGAATTTACCAATCCTTTTATGCAGCTGAAAGTCAATATTCACAGACACAGATGGCTGGACATGGCATTTATCAGTGTCAAGTTGTCATCTAGCAAGTTTTGGTTAGTATTTCACCTCCTCTCTTTCTGAACCAGGCAAATATGGAGTACCCTACCCACCTTTGTTCTTCCTGAGCCCATCATACTGGTTCAAGCCCAGGCGTGGGTATGTGGGGATGCAAGTTGGCAGTGAGAACAGCCACGATCCCATCCCCAGCAACAACTCTGAGCCAATGCCTCCAGGCTTTGATGGGAAGGAAGCAATCAGGTGAGGACTCCTGTAGATGAAAAATAGAACGCCATGTGTTAGTTTTGACTCTAGAGAATGTAGCCATATTGCTCTGGTAAATCACATCTAATATATACACCTAAGATTAATGGTAAACACATGAAAGGGAGGGTTTGTCCAGTGTTTTGTTCTGCTCCAGAGCAGATTTGAAAGTTACTGCACATGGAGCATCCTCTGTGCCAGGGACCAACTCACTGTCCTGTGTTCTCCTCTTTGCAGAGCAGTGGCAGTGAGTGTGTTCTCCTCACCCTTGCCTTTAGGAACACTGCTGATGGCATGTGCTCCATAAATGCTGTTATTTACCTCCCAGCTGGATCACTTGGGCTTATTGGTGGTGCTGTCCATTGCTTATTACTAGAAAGCACGTATAAAGTTGCTAAAATAGTGGCTAGGTCAGCACTTAATTACATAACCACATGTTATCTCACTCCCTAGGGCATCCTCCTTCATTTGCTGAATGTTCATTGAGTTTGACTTTGAAATCTTTCAAACATCTTTTCTGAAAGTGCATTTGCTAATTCTGCTTTTAAATGTACAAGAAATGCATTCCA
This sequence comes from Ceyx cyanopectus, assembly GCA_013401355.1. Classification (NCBI taxonomy): domain Eukaryota; kingdom Metazoa; phylum Chordata; class Aves; order Coraciiformes; family Alcedinidae; genus Ceyx; species Ceyx cyanopectus. The sequence goes on along the minus strand of VYZU01086013.1, from coordinate 71,960 downwards.
GAAAGCAGGACCAGTTTGAGAAGCAGGCTGAGAAATACTCTTCTAACAGATTTCAAAGGTTATATTGAGGCAGAGGAAAACCTACCAAAAATGTGAAGTTCAATAGTAATGGTTTGCTTACCTTTTCTTCAGACTAAACAATATTAGGAAAAAATACAAGAAGGACAAGAGAACTGAAGCTTTAAGTGGTAAGAGAGGTTTTATAATCCTTTAAATTTCATTTTTCACTAGATAGGAACCCCAACTGTTTCACCATGCACTGGACGTACTTACTGATGCTTCTAGCAGTGTAAGAGTACATTATGCAATGGCTATTTCTGCTGGGGCAAATTATTGGCAAATTTCTACAAGGTTCTTACCTTCGTGTTCACTTCAGGAAAATTACTGATTATTATTTTTTGCAACAGCAGAAGTCTTCTTAAAAGCAGTGGGTAAAACATTCTAAAACAGTGATGAAACACTCTAAAAATCCCTTCACAAACCTTCCTTTCAAAAAAATAACCTGTTTTGGGCAGATAAAACTTGTTTTGTTGATCCCTGGCTATAGTAGGCTGCAGGTACAAGTCTGTTTCTCACAAACTTCCATCCTAATGTCATCCTGTTTTTGTTCTAGGTTTGTCCTTAAACATCTATGAGGGCCAGATCACTGCATTGCTTGGTCACAGTGGATCTGGGAAAACTGCTCTCTTAAATGTGCTCAGTGGGTTTTCCAAGCCTTCAGCAGGTAAGATGATGGAGGAGAAGCTGTATGGGTTTTTTTTTTTTGAGTGCAAGGGGGTGAAGACCCAAACCCCCCAAGCTTTTCCTGTCATTCAGTGCATTGCTCCTTCAACATGAACTTCAGGGCCAGTTTCCCCTGGGAATGCTCATGTGCACAAGTGTACAGATAGTTGTTCATAACTATAGGAAATATGGTTTATCTCTTAAAGGAGAGATTTGGTGCTCTGAAAGACTTTTTAAAATGGTATTAAAGTTTTGAACAACACAAAGGACTTTGAGAAGCATCCACAATCATAGATTATAAGAACACAATGTTAGGGATTGGAAGCAACCTTAAAAGATCATCTAGTCCAACCCCCCTGCCAAAGCAGGATCATCTAGATCAGGTCACACAGGAAAACTTTCAAGGTGGGTTTTAAATGTCTCCAGAGAAGGATGCCACAACCTCTGTGGGCAGCCCATTCTGTTACCCTCACCATGAAGAACTTTTTTTCCTATTTATTGTGGAATTTCTTGTGTTCCAGTTGCACCTGTTGCCCTTTGTCTTATCATTGGTTGAGACTGGGCAGACCCTGGCTCCATCCTCCTGACATACACCCTTTAGATGTTTATAAACATTAATTATGTGACCCCTCAGTCTCCTCTTCTCCAAGTTAGAGTCCCAGGTCCCTCAGCCTTCCCTCAGCAGGGAAGATGATCCACTCCCTTAATCAGTTTTGCTTATGCTGGAATTAATGCCCAAGGTAAAACCACAAAGTGCTCTACTAACTCATACTTGGATATACTCCCCAGTATGAAACTGGTTTTGTTCTTTTCCTGTGTGCAGGCTCTGCAATGATCTACAACTACAACGTTTCTGAAGTACAGGATATGGAAGGTGTTCAGGCAATGGTTGGGATTTGCCCTCAGTTCAATTTGCATTTTGAAGCCTTAACAGTGAAGGAAAACCTGTGCACTTTTGCTACCATCAAAGGGATTCAGTGGAAGGAAGTAGAGCAAGAGGTTGGTATGTGCTCNCGCCATGTGTTAGTTTTGACTCTAGAGAATGTAGCCATATTGCTCTGGTAAATCACATCTAATATATACACCTAAGATTAATGGTAAACACATGAAAGGGAGGGTTTGTCCAGTGTTTTGTTCTGCTCCAGAGCAGATTTGAAAGTTACTGCACATGGAGCATCCTCTGTGCCAGGGACCAACTCACTGTCCTGTGTTCTCCTCTTTGCAGAGCAGTGGCAGTGAGTGTGTTCTCCTCACCCTTGCCTTTAGGAACACTGCTGATGGCATGTGCTCCATAAATGCTGTTATTTACCTCCCAGCTGGATCACTTGGGCTTATTGGTGGTGCTGTCCATTGCTTATTACTAGAAAGCACGTATAAAGTTGCTAAAATAGTGGCTAGGTCAGCACTTAATTACATAACCACATGTTATCTCACTCCCTAGGGCATCCTCCTTCATTTGCTGAATGTTCATTGAGTTTGACTTTGAAATCTTTCAAACATCTTTTCTGAAAGTGCATTTGCTAATTCTGCTTTTAAATGTACAAGAAATGCATTCCAGAAAGCAGGACCAGTTTGAGAAGCAGGCTGAGAAATACTCTTCTAACAGATTTCAAAGGTTATATTGAGGCAGAGGAAAACCTACCAAAAATGTGAAGTTCAATAGTAATGGTTTGCTTACCTTTTCTTCAGACTAAACAATATTAGGAAAAAATACAAGAAGGACAAGAGAACTGAAGCTTTAAGTGGTAAGAGAGGTTTTATAATCCTTTAAATTTCATTTTTCACTAGATAGGAACCCCAACTGTTTCACCATGCACTGGACGTACTTACTGATGCTTCTAGCAGTGTAAGAGTACATTATGCAATGGCTATTTCTGCTGGGGCAAATTATTGGCAAATTTCTACAAGGTTCTTACCTTCGTGTTCACTTCAGGAAAATTACTGATTATTATTTTTTGCAACAGCAGAAGTCTTCTTAAAAGCAGTGGGTAAAACATTCTAAAACAGTGATGAAACACTCTAAAAATCCCTTCACAAACCTTCCTTTCAAAAAAATAACCTGTTTTGGGCAGATAAAACTTGTTTTGTTGATCCCTGGCTATAGTAGGCTGCAGGTACAAGTCTGTTTCTCACAAACTTCCATCCTAATGTCATCCTGTTTTTGTTCTAGGTTTGTCCTTAAACATCTATGAGGGCCAGATCACTGCATTGCTTGGTCACAGTGGATCTGGGAAAACTGCTCTCTTAAATGTGCTCAGTGGGTTTTCCAAGCCTTCAGCAGGTAAGATGATGGAGGAGAAGCTGTATGGGTTTTTTTTTTTTGAGTGCAAGGGGGTGAAGACCCAAACCCCCCAAGCTTTTCCTGTCATTCAGTGCATTGCTCCTTCAACATGAACTTCAGGGCCAGTTTCCCCTGGGAATGCTCATGTGCACAAGTGTACAGATAGTTGTTCATAACTATAGGAAATATGGTTTATCTCTTAAAGGAGAGATTTGGTGCTCTGAAAGACTTTTTAAAATGGTATTAAAGTTTTGAACAACACAAAGGACTTTGAGAAGCATCCACAATCATAGATTATAAGAACACAATGTTAGGGATTGGAAGCAACCTTAAAAGATCATCTAGTCCAACCCCCCTGCCAAAGCAGGATCATCTAGATCAGGTCACACAGGAAAACTTTCAAGGTGGGTTTTAAATGTCTCCAGAGAAGGATGCCACAACCTCTGTGGGCAGCCCATTCTGTTACCCTCACCATGAAGAACTTTTTTTCCTATTTATTGTGGAATTTCTTGTGTTCCAGTTGCACCTGTTGCCCTTTGTCTTATCATTGGTTGAGACTGGGCAGACCCTGGCTCCATCCTCCTGACATACACCCTTTAGATGTTTATAAACATTAATTATGTGACCCCTCAGTCTCCTCTTCTCCAAGTTAGAGTCCCAGGTCCCTCAGCCTTCCCTCAGCAGGGAAGATGATCCACTCCCTTAATCAGTTTTGCTTATGCTGGAATTAATGCCCAAGGTAAAACCACAAAGTGCTCTACTAACTCATACTTGGATATACTCCCCAGTATGAAACTGGTTTTGTTCTTTTCCTGTGTGCAGGCTCTGCAATGATCTACAACTACAACGTTTCTGAAGTACAGGATATGGAAGGTGTTCAGGCAATGGTTGGGATTTGCCCTCAGTTCAATTTGCATTTTGAAGCCTTAACAGTGAAGGAAAACCTGTGCACTTTTGCTACCATCAAAGGGATTCAGTGGAAGGAAGTAGAGCAAGAGGTTGGTATGTGCTCATCAGTCACTGACCTGTTTTATGGCATCTTTGAGAGTTTGAGCTTATTTATAAAAGATTCCCACCAGCATCTTGTTCTGTGTGAGAAAAACCCTAATTTAGGGGTTTAGTGTTTTGTGTTTTTTTTTCCATTCTTTGTTATCCTCATATAAGAGTTAAAATTAGATTTGCAGTGTTTATCTCTAAGCATAGGCACTTAAAGTAGCTAAGTTGTAAATCTCTCAGTCATAGTCTCTTGTACTCTGTGTAGCCATTTAGTAACTAAAATGAGACCAGCGCTTTGGCAATCTGGCTCTTTTCTTTGTCTATCATCAAGGTGCAGAAAGTTCTCACTATATTGGACCTCACCAGCCTTCGGGACGTTCGTGCTGATACTCTGAGTGAAGGACAAAAAAGGAAGTTGTCTCTTGGAATTGCAATTTTAGGGAATCCCCAGGTAGGGACTGGTCATGTTTACACACACGCAACATGTACTGTTTTAGCTCAGAGCTTTGCATTTTAACTTGGCACATAGACATTTGTACTTTTCCCCTGGCACTCCAACACTGCTGACCTACTAATTCACTTGGCTGCTGGAAGGATTAAGGAATCTAGGTCAGTGAGAACTGTGGTTTAAGTTAAAGGTATGATGTAATAAGAGAAAGAGAAGTAAAAATGGTGATAGTTGAAGATGCAGTTTATTCTCAGGGCGAGATCATCAAAAGCATGAAACAAAAAATGAAATGATGATGTAGCAAACACTGAAATGCCATCTTGGACACACGGAGTTCTGCTCTTGTTCACCTTTGCAGGTGCTGCTTTTAGATGAGCCAACAGCAGGGTTGGATCCCTGCTCCAGGCACCACGTGTGGAGCTTTCTGAAGGAACGTCAGGCTGGACGCGTGACGCTCTTTGCCACCCAGTCCATGGAGGAGGCTGATGCTCATGCTGGTGAGCCCAGGTTTTCATGCTGTGGGTGACTAGAGTTTTCAATCAAGGGTTTCCCATTGCAGAGCCCACCTATGGGACCTACCAGGATGCAGTCTGTGCTTGCTGGACACATTTTGGCTGATAGAAACCACCCAACTCAGGCTGAGCAAAGGGTAAAATGGAACTCAGGTGTCCCTCCAAGACCTTGTTCTTGCTCTGCTTCAGGATGAAGCAGTTGCATATTATCTGGAGATACCCCTAGCAGTGTCCACACTAATTAGTGCTATTGTTTGAATTAATATCTTTACTATTTCCTTACTGCTCCTGAGCTGCATGGGAAATTTTCCACAAGCCTGTAAGAATGAATAATTAAAAGATTAACCTTGATGCTCAAGAGAAAAGCAAATAAATTCTTTCAGCACTGCCTGGGTTTTACTCTTCTTGACTTCATTATAAAAACGTCCCTGGATTTCAGAAGGAGCAGGGTGAGGTCAGTCTAATGCCCTGTTGTCAATCCCCTCTAAATCTTTTGTATTCATACGTCCTTAGATCGGAAAGCTTTTCTCTCCAATGGGAGATTACAGTGTGTTGGCTCCTCTCTGTACTTGAAGAGAAAATGGGGAACTGGTTATCATTTAAGGTAAATCCTTTTCTTTTTGGTCCTCACTCTTTTAATGAAAAACTTCTAGCAGATGTATTTCCATGTAGAGTCTGTGTGTCTATAGAATTTCTTTGTGGAGTAATAGAAATCTTGACGTTTGAGGCTGCCAAAAATATCTTGCTTTGGATAGCGAGCTCATTTTCTTTGGAACTAAGGCAACATCTGAGTGTGTAGCTGCAATGACTTTGCAACTTCCTTCGCAGCCAGAAGGGGACCAGAGTAAAATGATTTGCAATTTCCACATACTCTGTGGTGCCAGAGTGACGTACGACAGCTTAAATGTGGACTTTGTTTTACTTTGGATTTCAATCCCTGTGCTCTTGGTTTAGCAGTGCTGGCCAGGGTTGTTATTCTTAACCTCAACTATTCCTTGCACGTGTGGCAGAACCAGGGGCACTGCAGATGTCTAGAAAAATTCCCACCCAAGTGCTGCCTGCCTGGGGAAGTTTCCCTTTGGCTTGAAGAACAGCCAGTGGCTTTGTGTTTTGAATGGATGTGAGGCATGTAGTAGTTTTTCTCATTAATATTACAGCCAGTGCCTTTTAACACAATTAGGATGCACGTAAACGACCTGTGTGACCCTGAGCTTGCATTGTCCCTGGTCAGACAGTACATCCCTGATGCTGTGCTGAAAGGACAGAAGCAGGGTGAGCTCTGTTACATGCTGCCTCTGGAAAGCATCGAGAGCTTCCCAGGTAAGAAAAGGCTGCCCACTGTGCCAGGCTTGTAAAGGAAAAGCATGTGGTGGGAAGAGCAGAAAGCAACAGTGCTGTGCAGGGAATAACTACATTCCCTGCTCTATAGTGTGTGGGATTAGGAAGCCTAGAGCTGCAGAAAAATCAGCCTTAAAAAAAGCCTGTAATGGACATACTAATAATAATGCAGGTGAGCAAAAGCAAAACCCACCAATCTACAAACTAAAACCCACTGAGTCTCTTCTGGTTTCAGGATGAGATTTCTTCCACCAGGAAGGCCCATGGTAGACAAGAACTCTGAATTTTCTACTACTTACCTTTCCAGAGCACAATAATTTTGCTGTGGCTTTTAAGTTGTGGAGATTAATGATGTGAATGCTGGAATGTGCAATGTTAATTGTGCTGGTTTTTTGCTCATTTCTGGATTTCTGCTCGTCACCAGCCTTGGTTGCTGGGCTGAGGCTGGTTGTTTCTATCCTGCAGATCTGTTCAGCCGCCTCGAGAGCAGTGTCTTGCAGGGCGTTGTTAATTATGAGGTTAGCAGGACAACCCTGGCAGATGTTTTCCTGAAGCTGGAGGGTGAGGAAGCCATCGATCCAGAAGGTAAAAATCTAGCTCCAATTTGCAAGTGTGGCATGATTAAGGATCTGCATATATACTATGTTTTTGTGGAACACCTAATGAGTGTCTGTGAAATGTGAATTTTTTGGTAGGTTTTGGTAGGTCAAGACTTCCAGTTGTATTCAACTTCAATGAAGGGTATCTTCTTGGAGAAGTTTTAAATGGTTCAGTTCTGACTTCCAACAGGATTTTAAGCAGAAGAATTGCAGACTGATGTTGGAAGGTTATTTGCCTTTGCAGGGCATTCTGTCTAGCCTGGGAGGTGGGAAGAGATTAACCATCTAGCAGGTATTTCACAGGGCTAGTTGAAGGTATGGCNATATGTCACAGAGTTGAAAGCTGGATAAAACAGAAGATAATGTCTTCTATTTACAGAACTACCATTCCAGTTCAGCAACAGCTAATGTCATTGGGTTTAAATCAGTTCTCTGAAATTAAATTCCTCATTATCCTCATTAAGGATGACTCGAACAAGTGGAGTGTTTTCACATCATGGACCAGTAGATGCTTTGAATTTCTCAATGAAGCAATTCCTAATTTTAAACAACAACAAAAAAAAGGAATAAAGATCCTCCACGATAAACAATGGAAAGGTTATTACAAGTTGGTGCCACTTGTTTTTATGAAAAGGGTATTGAAAAATCTTAGATGATCAAGATGTACATCTGTACAGGGCTTATAACGTACAAAATTACATCCCGGCACTGGAAGCATTGGCAGCTAGCACTAACAAATCAGTGCTTAACTTGCTGATCTATTAGACATATTACTTACCACTCTCAACATTTTTTGAGCATGAAAGATTTGAAGTGGCTCTAGACAAGAAAATCTCCATCATTTTATAAAGATATTATGATTTTATTAGTATGTCAATGCAAGATACTTTGTCTCTCACTTTCACTACTTCATCATAATATTTTCCTCTGGTTTTCTCTGATGACATTGATTATTTTAATTTATTATCACAGCCAGAGCACTCAGAAAAGCAATATTTCATGTTCCTTATTATAGCACAGAGTTAAACGTATTTTAACTCATCCCCTCTGACAATCACTGGATAAAGAAAATAGATTTTTCACCTGATGCACTGATTATAGTTTGGGTTTCATAAACCAGCAAGAAATGTAATGACCTTTCAGCTACCATTCATTGCAGGAGAAACCAACAAGTTATTCAGTCTCCAGCAGAGCATTTGTAAACAGCAACGCTAATTTAAAGATCATTCAACACACAAGAGAAGGTAATACAGAAGGGAATCCCTATTAGATTGAATAAATGGAAGTGTATAAACTCATGCTGTGTCTATTTTCTTTTTAAAGTAATTATTTAGGACAATGTAGATAAGAATTTGATCTACATCTCTAGTCTCTACTGCAATATATTGCTACAGCATGGCAGATATTGCTATTTTAAAACCAATATTCACATTTATTGGGGATAATCATTGTCTTGTCATCCTCAGCTTGATTAAAGCTTCTCCAGCACTCCAGCCATGCTCACTGATTAAGATGCTTTGGTTTGGCACGCATCACGTGCCATTGCTATATCATCACTATGCTATATTTCACCACTGCACCAAGTAAACATTCAGTCATCAATTCCACTGGTCCCTTATCTTTGACATCACCACAAGATAAGAGTGCTAGTAGGAATGGCTATTTACCTTCTTAAACTAAATGATCTGTTGAACTGTACTCCACAGAAGTAAAATCCCTCATGCCATGCCCTGCATCCTGTATCACATAGCTTAAATATTCTTCTGCTTACACCAGTCTTTCCCCAGCGTATTTGCAGACTTTATTTGAGTTACACTGATGTAAAACACAGTCAAGTAGAGAAAGATACAAAGATATTTAGAAATGAAATTTAAGATCATTTGCCTTTGCTGTAAGAATAATTTAAAAAATAAATACTTTAACTGCAGCTCCAAATCCTGGTTCTTGAAACAAAAGAATGTTTTCAATTCCTCTGACAGCAAAAGCAGAGAATGCAGACTGATGTTGGAAGGTTATTTGCCTTTGCAGGGCATTCTGTCTAGCCTGGGAGGTGGGAAGAGATTAACCATCTAGCAGGTATTTCACAGGGCTAGTTGAAGGTATGGCTGTGTTGCCATATGAGCCCAGGTTCAGCCAATCTGAATTCACTGATGGACATTTACATTCTGGATAAATTATCTCCCCTTTTCTCTGCCTTTGTTTCTTTTCTGGCTAAAAAAAAAAAAAATAATACAAAAGCCTTCCTCTCTTCAGAACAGAAGGTGCTTATTGATTGTTTGTGGTAATACTGCATCCTTTGCATGCTCTTTTATGGGTAATGGTATTTCTCATGCTGAACACACAGGAGATGGAGACCTTGAGGAGAAGGACCAAAGCCTGGCAGTGTTCTCAGGGCAGGAGAGCACAGCAGTGAGTGGGATGGTCCTCTGGAGACAACAACTGCTTGCTGTGATGAGACTTCGCTTCTTGAAACTGAAGCATGAGGGAAAGTTTTTCAGGTCCATGTAAGTAGGGGAGCTCTCTCCTGCTCTGCAGCCCAGCTGCTGGCTTGCTGCTTCTCAAAGGATTGGATTGTCCCCTTGAGTGACTGAGGGAAGGCTTAAATAAGCAGATAATTAGGTGGAAAATATTTAGAAGCTGCAGCAATAAGGATGGTCCACAGTGTAGAGCTCTGAATTGCTTAAGCTTTAATTTTCCCCTTGTCTTTCACAATATAAACTACAAAATTAAAGGTGGAGTTCCCCCAGACCCACTTATTGTCTGTTTTTTTGTCCATCTAGATTGCTGTTCTTTGGCATATTTATCCTCCCAATGCTGATGATTTTCATGACATTTCACCTATGGGAAAGCTACAATAGCTGGGAAATCACAGCCAGCTCCTATTTTCTTCCTGCTGAGGAGAAAGTTCAAAATAAGTCAACAAATCTTCTCATCTTCAATGATACAGGTGAAGAAGAACATGTGATGTTGATTCACTTTCTGCACCACTCTGAGTCCTCTTAGAGTTGATAGACCATCCTTGCCTTACTTTTTCTGTACGTTCCTTTAAGTATTTGTGGCTTTGGGAGGTGTTTTCTTTTGAGCAAAAAGAAATCTGTTTTTAGTGATGATGACCAAGTAGATAATATTTAAAAGAATAATGAACCAGGCAAATTTAAAACAAACAAAACAACTAAACAAAAGAAAAATACACAAAACACCAAAAATCAACAAAATAGGAAAACATACATTGTGTTTAATGAGTTTAATTAGAATAGAAACAAACTAGAGATAATACAAGTTTGTTTAGATTTGGAATGTTTGGGTTGGTTTTTTTTAACATGCCTCTCTGCTTTACAAGTGGGAACTTGTCTATACAAAATTTTAAATACAAAGAAACCCAACCCTAATTATTCTTATTTCTGTTCTTGACTTGATCTCAGGATCACAAATTGAAGATTTCATTGCTGCTTTGAAGGCTCAAAACATCATCCCAGAAATAACTCCGGAGAGAAACATCACAAGCATTCCACTATATAATGGAGCTATCAAAATTTCCCTGCAAGGCAAGGTGAGGGGTATTTTTTTCTTCTTTTATCCTGTATGTCAACAGGATTTTCTCAAATGTTTTCAAGGGAAGCATGGTGAAACACACACTCCAGCAAATGGAAGAATATTTGTTTGACTTATTAACTAATACCAAGAGTCCTGTCTGTGGGAAACTGGGATTATATTTTGCTCTTTCCACTCTATGCTTCTTTAGAGAAAAGCATTCACATGCTTTTCTCCAGAAATTATGTCTTTATGGATCACTTCACCTGTTGTGCCTATTAATGCACTGCCAGAGCTCTGCTGTCCCACCAGTAAAACCATCTGATGGCCTCTTGTCATTGCTAGAAAAGGAGAAACCTCCTCCCCCCTACCTCTCACAGGTCTGAAGGTAACATCTTTTGCTGTTACATCCTCAGAGCTACAGATTCACAGTCATGTGCAGTGCAGAAACCATCAACTGCTTCCCCGTGCTGGTGAATATCCTGAGCAACACCTTCCTACGGCTCTTCAACTCCAGCGCCCGCATCCGTGTCTGGAGTGAGCCCTTCTACACTGTGAGTGTCCCAGCTCCCATCTTCCTTCACAGAAACACCAACTGGTTTACTTTGGAGGGGACCTTTCAAGCTCATCTAGTCCAATCCCCCTTCAGGGACATCTGCAACTAGAGCAGGTTGCTCAAAGCCCCAGCAAACGTCACCTGGAATGTTTCTACCACATCTCTCAGCCCTTAGCTTCAGCACCCTCAGTGTAAAAAATATCTTCCTTCTAGCTCACTAAATCTAACTCTTTTAGTTTAAAACTATCAGCCCTTGTCCCGACACAGCAGGCTCTGCTAAAATGTCTGTCCCCATCGTTCTTATAGGCTCCTTTAAGTAGTGAAAGTCTGCAGTAAAGTCTCCCCAGAGACTCTTTTCTGCAGTAAGGTCTCCCCAGAGACTCTTTCCTGCAGTGGTTAGGAACTCTGTAGGGTGTCAGTGCCATCAGACATTTAAGCTTGTGCTGCATTTCATCACAGTAGGTATCCACTAGTAGTACCACCTGCAAACCTCACCTCACAGCAGCAGCCCTTTGGCAAGGATCAGCATCAAAAAGCTGGTCTCTTTCCTCAGCAATTTCCAGTCATTCCCATGCTTTTCACAGTCTCCAAGATGATAAATGCCTTTTTTTTTTTTTTTTTTTGTATTGCCTTGTTCTGTTGTCTTAAACACAGATGACTGAGCATCAGTGTTACTTAGCCATCCCATGGGTGTTGAGCTAGACAGGTTTTTCCCTGGGCAACTGTTGCTTGTTCATGACTGAATTTCTCCTCTGCAGACCCAAAGCCCAGAAGTGAAGAGCAATATATTTTACTTCTGCCTTGGCCACATGCTGATTCTGGCTGCTGGTTTGGCCCCTCAGTTTGCAGTGAGCAGCATGGAGGATTACAAGGTAAAAAGCACGAGCTGGGAGTGGTCTCATGCAAGAAGGGAATGCAAATGCAGTGTCTCTGGAAAGCAGGTCATGTGCTGGTGGGCTGGCCAGCATTCCTGGGTGGGATGCTAGAAGAAATTCAGGAGCACAATGTTCACAGAACTACAGAATAACAGGTTGGAAGAGACCTTGAGGATCATCTACTCCAACTTTTAATGCTGTACCAAAGCACTTTACCTTGCATCTGGGCGAATCAGGTGGGGCTCAGAACAGTTTGTTAATAAAGATTTTGAGTTGCTTTTGTTTTAAGAATGTTGTGTTTTTAAGTTATAACTTAAAAAGAAAGTGCTTGGAAATTAGAGGAAGGCTCAGACAGGGAAAGGAGTGAGGGTGATAGAGAAGGAGCAGCAGGAATGGCGTTTTGAGCTCTTCTGAATCCTCTCCCTTTCCCCGTTTGCTCTCACAGCGCCAGGCTCGTGCCCAGCTGCGGCTGGCAGGGCTCTTCCCCTCAGCATACTGGTGTGGGCAGGCACTGGTGGACATCCCCCTCTTTTGGACCCTGGTGTGCCTCATGTTCGGGGTCGTGCTGCTCTTAAACCGCGTCTGCCCCTTGCAGGCCCGCGACGTGCTGACCCTGGTGAGCTCTTTGCGCGCAGGGGGGGACGGGCAGAGGCGAATCCCCATCCCTCGTGTCCCAGCCAGTTCTTTGGCTTTCAGTATTTGAATGAAAAACCTGCTGCAGGCAGGTCTCCAAAGCTCCAGGTCCATCTCCATGCCACTGACATCCCCGTCTCTCTCCAGATCGTTTGTGTCATTGGCTGCGGAGCGTCTCTCGTCCTCTTCATCTATTTAATCGCCTTTAAAATGAGGAGGGGACGAAGCAACCGTTACCTTTGGTCTTTCTTCTTCATTCTGGTAAGTGAAGGGAATCTTTAGTGTTTGATTTCCCCATCTGGCCACTTGAGGTTTCATTTCAAATACACTGGTGCTCAGCAGTATAACCCAGACCCGTGACAAATAGTCTGGTTTTTAACAGTACATTAATATTGGAAATCCTTTTTCAGCTTTTCTTTCTTTTTTCTCCCAGATAAATTTCACTCTCTATATGTTCACTGACCTAAGTGAAACACTTTGCTTCACCTTCTCTGTTTTGATTCCTGTGTTTCCACTGGTGGGCTGGTTGATCTTCTCTACACCGGTAAGTAAACATGTCCTAGTGTATTTATAATGGTCATAATGGTGCAAGCTGGAAAAGCAAGAGGCACTTTTCAAACTCACTGTCTCAAGTGCCAACTGTCAAGGTGGCAGAATGAGAAGGCAACAGAAGAGGAGGTCCAGGCTGGGAAGAGAGAGAAGGGACCAAGCTTTGATGTATTAATTCTTTGATTGGGATATTTTTGGTGTGTTTAGTTACAAAAAGCTGTTACAATGACTATTTTGGTAGTTTTTGGCAGCCAGGGTAACACTGGAAGGGGAAGGTGGTGGAGTGGGAAGACCTGAAAGAATGTAGTGAGCTGATAGGAAGTGAAAGGACTGAGAAGAGATAAGTAATGATGGAGTAGGTCAATCTAACCTGGCTGATTTAAGGCATCTCTGAATTAGCTTAGAATTTAACTTTTAGCCAAGGCAGCTGCAGATCTTTGAGGCAGCATGAACCCAAAACCATAAGTACAGATCAAAGCTCCTTTATCCCACCCTGAAGAAAAGCTAAGCATCCTTGTATTCCTCACTGGGGCACACTGTGCTAAGGAATTTTTCTAATTGGCTGATTTTTTTATTTCTTCTAGCATTTCTCAGTGAGTGAAAGCACAGGTCTTTTCGAGTCATGGAATTACATCTTCATAGCTGTCTTTGCAGTAAGGAGCAATTTTGTGATGTTTTTGGCGGGAACGATGAGTGTCCTAATGCGATGGACTTGCACTGGGCTTGTAGAACACCCCTCATAAATAAAGCATGGGTTATGTGTTCAAAATTTCATGCTAAATGTTGTCAGGGGAGGTACATCCAAGTAATCATAGCTCTGTGTCTCATATGATGCTGCACTGTGTGCAAAAATGTCTGTGTCATGTAGAAGGCAGAGATAATCAACTAATCAGCCCAGTGCTGCTCCTATGAAAGCAAGATGTGGTCTCTGCAGGCTGTTTGTTGGGGTGCACATGATCTGAGCTGCAGTGTGAAGTCAAGGCTTTTCCTTCTGTGAGATAGAAAAGTACATGAAGCATCAGTTTAATTTCATCCCCTTTTGGTCTGTTTCAATATCTGTAGTGGATGAGCTGGGTCCTTGCACCCACTTAGAACTCAAATCAAGTGTGATGTTCCCTTGTCTATGAATCTCATTCATTTCTGCTTTTTTTTTTTCCTTTAGCCTTACATCCATTGTGTGATTTTTGCTTTTCTCCTGCGCTGTTTGGAGATGAGATATGGAGAAGCACTTACAAGACTTGATCCTGTCTTCAGGTGTGTCCCTGGCAGCCAGGATGCCTTGTGAGGAGCCACGACTGTCCCAGTCTGTGGGGTGGGCTGGGTGCTGCACAGCCAGGCAGGACCCTCCTGCCTCACCCCCGACAGCAGGAGGAAGGAAGGAGTGAATGTAAAAATACTTTGCAAAGTGTGGATAAAGCTCATCTCTTTAGTTTTAACCAGTTTATCTGGAGGGGAGGACACTGAGAACAAAGGGAGGGAATTTTTTTAATTCCTTTGGGTCATTACAGTTTCCAACTTTACTTACTGGAGTTTCCCTGAATGTGTCTGGAGGCAAATTCCCACTCAGTGTGTTGCAATAGAAGGTCAGCTGAACTGCAGTGTCCTAGAGAGAATAACAACTGTGATTTAAGCTTTTTTTTTTTTTAATTCATAGCTGAGGTTTCAGGACATTTCACTACAGCTGGCTAAATTCATAGCTACAAATTGAAATCCAGCCTTTTAACACCTTTTCAAATGTGTCAGGATTGTTCTCTGCAGGATGAGGGCTTCCCCTGAAGTGCCATAAGGTGTTGGGATCATCTGCCACCTGGTCCCTGCCTATCTGTCACCAACAGCATGTGGCTGGTTGCTGAAGTCACATGGGAAAAGATTTGTAAAATATATTAAATTGTCAGGCATCAACAGATGGGACTCAGCTAGGAGTTAGATGCCCAAATAGCTTTGAAAACCTGCCCCATGGGTTTTAATTCCCCTTGAGCAGATCATTGGCATGAGCCGTGCAGGGAACCAGTCAATACTTATTGATGAAGGAAAAGCCAAAGCTGCCCTTTAGTTTCTCATGCATACCAGTGGGATTTTAATTTTTTTTTCTCCCCCCCATGAATAAATATTTGAGGAAACTCTGCCTGTGGACAGCTCCCTGAATTCTAATTAATTCAGTGGGGTGCTGCATTGGTGCTGCCCCAGGAACAACCTTGTAAACCCCAAGCCTTTTTGTCAGTGATTGCTGGTGACACCATCTCTCCTTCTCTGCCAGGATCCAGCAGAGGAGAGCAGTTGCCCACCAGAACAGGGACCACCCTGGGGAGGAGTCCCCAGAAGTCCAGGCAGAGAGGGAGAGGGTGAGGAGTGCAATGGCCTCTCTGCAGCAGGAGGAGGTGAAACCATCTTTCTGGCTTGTTTTCTTTTCCACTCTTCGTCTTCAGTTCTGCCTCTGCTCTCTTAGCTCATGAACTTGTTATTTACTCATCTGATGTCCAAGTGCACATCTCACCATCCAGCCCACAGTCACCCTGGCACCAAAAGGGGTTTAGCTGACACTGTATTTATTCCCATTCTCTTGTTTTTATTCCCTTTTTATTCTGTGACTCTGTTTTGTGGCTTTTGAATTTTGAAATCTCCTGCTTAAAAGAATCATACTTAATGGTAAGAACAGATGAGCTGTCTCATGGGGGAGAAGGAGAGGTTTTTATTTCTCACTTCATCTCTTCACAGGAGCTGGTTATCATTGTCAACAGTTTGCGCAAGGAATACGAAGACAAGAAAGCCAGTTCCATCTTTAAGAAAAAGAAGAAAGTTGCTGTCAAAAACCTCTCTCTGAGTGTTAAAAAAGGTTCAAGTATTTTGCTGCACTCCCTATAAGTGACTAAAATCTAATGCAAAGGGCATATCTGGAGATAATATTTTTGTTACACCAGCCAGACCCATCACACTCGGGCTCCTGCCTTCACAGTTTCAATTTATGGGGATAAGTTAATAAATAGCCCTTTCTCCTACTATATTTTTAGATATTGCCAAGCACACAGGGAAGAAATATTAATAGGAATTAACACTTCTTGCGTATTTGTTGCAGGAGAAGTTTTAGGTCTCCTGGGACCCAATGGTGCTGGAAAAAGCACAACTATAAACATGATTTCTGGAGACGTAGCTGTGACTGCTGGTGAGGTAGGTGGTTCCTTTGGAGCAGCAGGGGGGATGACCTTGATGCCTCTGTAAATGAAGGAGGTGAGAAGGCAGGTTGGTGACACAGCCCTTAGGTCAGGGTGTTTATGTGCATGCAACCCTGGCTATTTACAGGAATAAGAACGAAGTGTTTCACTCAAAGCATGTTCTAGTTTTCATCAAAATCACTATTACAGCTTTCAAGGGTTTGAGCTGCACAGAATCTTCAGCAGGCATCGTGAAATTTCACAAGCCCTGTATGAAATGTTGACATCTGAAAAAAAAAAATTAGTAATAATAACTCTCTTCATAAACAACCTTGCAAAAGCAGGAAATTGAAAACGAATGTGAACAGGGTTGGGCCAGTAACAATCCATCACTTAATTAAGTGCAGGGTGATTAATGGCATGTGCTGGAGGAAGGGAAATACCATTGCTCTTACAGATTTGGGACTGAATGTCTGAAATAGAAAAGTATTACTAGGAAAAGATAATTGGAACTCTCACTCCAGGTTTTGCAGTAGCAATAACTCTTGGGTTTCATGAAAAGCCTGCCCCAGGTTCAGGTGATCAGAAGCCATGGTAGATGGAGATGATCAATCCAGGGATACTGGCCTCCCTTTCCCACATTCTAATGAGGTTCCTCACAGCACAGAAGAAAAACTTCACTGTTTTTCCAAGGGGTTGGTTGATTCATCCCAGAATAACCCACCATGGCTGCTGGGGGTGTGTTTGTGCAGGTGCTGCTCAAGGGCTGCAGTGCAGCTGCCCCCTTCCCAGTGCAGGGCACCCCGGGGTGCCTGGGCTGCTGCCCACAGCAGGACCCACTCTGGCCAGCCCTCACTGTGCACCAGCATCTGGAGGTGTACACTGCCATCAAAGGGATGAGGAAAGAAGATTCTCCTATTGTCATCAGCCGGTAAGAAGCCAAACAATGTCAGCTTTCAGTTCTTAGGCTCTCCAGAGGTATAAGACAGGGAAAGGGTTTTCTGGTAAGAAGCTTGGCTAGTGTGGGTAAGGGACAACACCTTCAGTCATAGAATTGTAGAATAGTTTGGGATGGAATGGACTTTATAGATCACCTAGTCCAATACCCTTGCCATGGACAGAGATGCCTCTCACTAGACCAGGTTGCTCAAAGCCCCATCCCAGCTCTGGTTTATCTAGAACACTCCAGAAAAAAAGTAAAACTTGCTCCAGTTCATGGCCAGTTGCATGAGTAACTCAGTTCCCTTATTAGCTTCACTAACTGCCTTGAGTTGCTGCAAAAATTCCTTAATTTACTACCCAAGGTAGGAATAAAATCCCCAAGTAACCCAAGGTGCTGTGTGTCATCCAAAACAAATACATTAGTCTCTGGTTTCTCAGCACCCCTGACCGCAGTGTTAGACATTTTCCTTTCCATTCCTTACAGCTTAGCAAAGGCCTTGGATCTCCAGAAGCATTTAAAAACCCCAGCCAGGAGGTTATCTGCTGCAGAAGCCAGAAAGGTAGGTGCCAGATTTGTGTTGAGGTGCTTGAGCAAATCCTGCTCTTTCTTTCTTGAATGTAGTGCAGAGAAAACCTGCATCAGAGGTTTGTTTTCATCAATAGCTTTTGAATCCAGCCTGGCACTATCTCCCCACTATTCTCTTTTTGACTCCCTGGGGTTCCTCCTATATTTTGGAATCAAGAGCTTCAACTTCTAAGGACTCACAGGGATTCAGGTGTAGCAGGACTCAAAGAGAAATGTTTTTTGCAGGTAAAGTAATAGCAGAAGTGACCTGACCTCTGTGTTTTCCCCATTGCAGCTGTGTTTTGCACTCAGCATCCTGGGAGATCCGATGGTGATGCTTTGGGATGAGCCATCAGTGGGCATGGACCTGAAAGGGCAGCACCATATGTGGTGAGCAGCCTTGTTTTAGCAGAATGGAGAAGATTGTAAGATTTAATAGGATGGATTTTACCTTCCCTGCTGTGGTAACCATCGGGCAGGCAGAGTACATCTGTGTTTTCCCTTTCTTCTAATGCCCAGGAGATGGGAAACTACTCACTAAACTCGTTACTTAGCAGGCAACAAAGCCCTAGCTAACCATCAGATGTAATCTAAACAGAAGCACACCCCAAAAAATCCAAGTAGATGCCAGCTAAACACATGTATTTAGTACAAAAGACCCCTCCAAAAAATCCTGGTTTCTTCAGAGAAGAAGGAAAAAAAGTTATAGGTTTCTTCCTGGGTTTTCCTAGGTTTTCATCAACAGCTCCCACTGAAAGTGTAACATTTGGAGGGATGCTGACATGACATCACAACATGGCATTGGCATCTCTATGTCATCTTGGAGAGATAACTAAAGGCTTTTGAATAGTCACCTGCTTCTTAATAATTGGATCATTTTATATGGTTCTGGGGAGGGAGATAGAAAACAGATTTTTCTTGTGACTGCTCCTGGGAGGTAACTGTGATCCCTGTGTTCCCAGGAAGGTGATCCAGTCTGCCATGAAAAGCAGAGAGCGGGCAGCTGTCCTCAGCACACAGTACCTGGAGGAGGCAGCGGCGATGTGTGACCGGGTGGCCATCCTGGTGGCCGGGCAGCTGCGGTGGGCACTGGGGTTGCATCCTTCAGTGGGATGCCACCTGATTTCTAGTTTGGGGGTTTTTGTGTTTGGTTTTTCTTCTTAATCTACTAGGAAATGTTGTTTGTTTTGTCCCAAGTGTGTAGCACCCATAGTTTTGGGAGGAGGTAGGTTGGTTGAGCAGCACAGTATAAGCTGCTGATGAAGAGGAGGGTGTACATCTGCTGCTCATATTCACTGATCTCTTGATTTGCTGCCTATAGAATCACAGACTGCTTTGGGTTGGAAGGGATCTTTAAAGTTCATTGAGTCCAACCCCCTGCAGGGAGCAGGGGCATCTGCAACTAGAGCAGGTTGCTCAAACCCCCAGCCAACCTCACCCGGGATGGTGCCAGGGATGAGGCAGCCACCACCTCTCCGGGCAACCTGAGCCAGGGTTTCATCACCCTCAGTGTAAAAACTGTCTTCCTCATCTCTAGTCTAAGTCTCCTTTTATTAGTTTAAAACCATCACTGAAAGGCTGCTACTAGGTCTCCCCAGAGCCTTCTGTTCTCCAAGCTCAACAGCCCCAGTTCCCTCCACCTTTCTTCACAGGAGAGGTGCTCTAGCCCTCAGATCATTTTTGTGGCCCTTATGATGATTATGATGATGTTTTCCCTCCTCTGCAGGTACATCGGTTCCCTTGAGGAGCTGAAAAGTAAGTTTGGTGCAAGTTACCACCTTGAAATCAAAATGCTGGACCCGGGGCAAAGCGATGCTCTCCACACGGAAATTCTGCGCCTCTTCCCCTCCGCAGCTCGGCAAGAAAGGTCACTACCCTGTGGGCTGCACACCCAGCCCAGGCTTGTTCTGGGACACTGCTGCTCCTGCTGACCTTGCTCCATAATTCAGCTGGAGCAGAGTAACCCTGCAAGCACGTCACAACTTGGTGCTGAGTCACAAAATGCCAAGCTATTTTTTTTTTTTTTTATTACTTTTTCAGGACTTCTTCTTTGCTGACCTACAAGATACCAATGGAAAATGCACTACCTCTTTCCCAGTCTTTCTCCAAGCTAGAAGCAGGTAAGAGGAAAGAATCAAGTAAGAAGATTGCTTTGAAATTGTTCCTAGGGGTTTTGGTTTTTAAGGATGCCTTCTCTGTCCCTCCACAGCTAAACGGACTTTCAGGCTGGAGGAGTACAGCTTGTCATTACACACTCTACAACAGGTAATGCTGATGTACAAGTTACAGGTTAGAAACTGCCTGTATGAAGAGAAGAAACAGCCTGTGACCAGCATAAAGACTGTCAGTCCTTGGCAATAACAGGGTCATTCCACCATGGTGTGTTGCAGGTGTTTGTAGACCTCACCAGGAACTCAGAGGAGCATGAGCTGGACATGGTAGCTGATGGGGCTTTGGAGCAGAGACCACTTCACCCCTGAGCCCTTGGAGCACCAAAGAAAAATATTCAATGTATTTAATCAGTGTTACTGCTCTGTGTGATCAGAGGACTTGGTTACCTGTGTCACCACCCCTGCCCCTCTGCAGATTTTCTGCATCACAAAGAAAAACATATTATTTTAATAAATAAAGCCTTTATCCTGTGACAAATTGCTGCCTGACATTCAGCTGTACCCCTGCTCAGACTGACTCATGAAGATTTGCTATGCTGAGAAATAACCCTGCAGGGAGGATTTGCTGCTCCCTCAGCCATGGCAGGAGGACAGCAGGGCTTTGGCTTGCTCAGTCCTGGGAAGCATCCTTCTGTCTTGTGTCATGTGGCCAACAAAGGTGATGTTTCCTGGTGGAGGGACTTAGAGCTGCTTTTTGACCCCAAAAGCTGCTGTTGCAGTGTGGTCTAGCTCAGGTCACTTATGCTTATCTCTGGCTCCCACCACAGGGGACAAGGAGAGAGGAAAGGATGCAGCAATACCTGGAAAAGTGTAAGAAAAACTGGCAGCTTTTAGATCACCAAAAACCCAAAGGGAGGGATTTGGGATACTGGTGGGGAGATGGGGGCAATCACCAGTACCATCATCCTGTCTGAGCAGACCAGCATCTCTTCTTAGACATCTGCCTTCCAGGGCTAGCTTCAAATAATAATAATTTTTAAATCCCTAGATAGAATAGAAACTCCCAACATTCAGGCAGCGAGGTGTTTCCCCTGTCCCCCAAGGCTCTGGAAAAGGCTGGAGGACAAGGGCAGTGCCATCCCACGGGACAGACACAGCAGCAAGCCCCATGTCCACACCATGAGCTCCCTTGGTTCGTGTGCACGATGCTGGTGATGGAGGTGCCGGGTGATGCAGGTACGGATCCTTGTCTCGGTGAATGCAGGCAGGGGTGTGGGCAGGCAGGGGTGTGGGCAGGCAGGTACCAGCAGGTGGCTGCCGTGGCTCAGTTCTGAGCTGCTCCTGCCAAGAAAATCCCACCTCATACACCCAGAGAGCTGATGGCAGTAGCGATCTCCAACCATCAGTGTCTCTGTAAAGGAGGGGTTGCAGGGAAGGTGGTTTTGCTCCAGATTCCCAACTGGTACCTGGCGTATCCTCTTCTCTAGAGCAGAAGTTTGTACCCCCAGCTGTACTGGGGACAGGTCTTCACTCTCTCCTGACTTAAACTGGAGTCTGCCTCGCTCTGAATCATCCTAATGTCATTTAAAACATAGGGGTGGAGTTTTTTTTTTCCCTACTAGGCAGAGCAAACGGAAGCGGCTCCAGTTCCACCGCCTTCCCAGGGCCAGCCTGGGTCCCAGCTGCTCCCACCCACCGCAGCCCCGCACCGAGCCGCCGTGGGCAACCGAGGGGCCGGCGTGTTCCGCAGCCTGGGGATGAGCTCAACCCCATTCCCTGGAGAATTCAAGAGAATTTTGTGGTTGTTTTATTGTATTTTTGGGGTTTTTTTAATGAGAAGAGCTGTTGCTACCCAGGAGGCTGCTCTGCGCTGCTCTTCCTTGCAACGCTTCCCGCAAAGACCCTTTGCCGCTCGGAGATCAGTGGGAGTCTTTGTGACTTCAGCTTTTCTTCCTGCACCCAGAAAGATAACAGCGTTTGCCAGAGAAAGATTTTATTTTTGTTTTTGCTGTGGTTTTGCTGTCGGGCTGCTTTTTTCTTCTCTTGGCCGAGGCACAAGTATTTCCTGAGTAACTTTTCAGAGAATCCGCTCCAGCAACTCAACAACAACATGCTCTGTTTGCTTTTTACAACATAAATAAACCTGAAGATCTGCCAAAGGAGGAAAGGGCTGGGAGCGGGAGGGGTGAAAGGCAGGAAAAAAGAGAAGTGATGGTGTGAGGAATGCCTTTTGGCAGAAATGCCCGAGTGAAATAAACAAGTGTGTGGACAAAGGGACACTGAGAGCTGCTGGGACAACCGGCAAAGTCCATCCCGGGGAGGCTCAGCATCTCTGATTTTACAGGCACGCTGGAAAGGACAAGCTCTGGATTCCTTTCAAACCTTCCCACTAAGGTAGGGCTTAAACGTTCTTCTTCAAGCAAATAAAACCTGTTGTTTAAAAGGCATGAAAACACCCAGTAATTAGTAACACCGTTAATAATACTGGGTGAGAATAGGAGTGTTCAGCTGGGACACTGGGCAGCTTTCCAACAGGTTGGGTTAAGCTTGTGATGAAGCTTAGTAACAGGGACTTTTAAACTTTATTTTGGCATGAATTAGCTCACAAACGGAGCTCAGTTTACTGCAGAGGTGTGTTTCCAGTGATTTTTGGTGCTCAGAGGATGCAGTAGGTTCTGTTCAGTTTTCTCAGTAATCCAGCACATAGATGGAGCAGATTTCTTTCCTTCCGTGCAGTATAAGACTGAATTTAGAAAGTCTTACACTCCTGAAAGTTCCTCCTGAAGTACTGAAGTAGCAGTGAAATCAGTTTTGCCACTTTCCCTCCACCTGCCCAAATTCTGCAGCATGGCTGGCAGGGGTCAGGCTGCCCTGATGGGGGACACATGGGACATTCATGACCAGTCCTGAACCTGGTGTTCCAGCTCTCCATCCCACCCACGAATTCTTGGTTGTGAAACTGAAACTCCAGCAGTGTGTCAGCTTGTCGAGGTTACTCTATGTGATGATTAAAATGAAGGACAGGCTGGAGACCTGTTTCAGCTGTGGAAATGCATGTGGGTGCTATGTGCCCTCTGACATCTTGCTTCTGTTAGGTGAAAAAAGTCCAAGCCAGGGCAAGTTTAACTTCACAGTTTCCTCAAAGTGGTCTGGAGACAGTTAACATAGGGGAAATCCAAATTTGTTTACACCTGTATGCAGTGAGATCATCTGTGAGAGAAAAAACTACTCGAATTGATGTCAAAACAGCCAATTTTTGCCACTGAGCCTGTGTCCCTGCCCTGTCCTCCCACAGTGCCAGTGCTTGCAGCATGTACCCAGAGGAGACCATTTGTTGCAGCTGTATTTCCAGCATTTTGGTCCCTGCTGCCTCATTACAGCAGAGATGTGCCTCTCCCATGGGCTGAATGTAAATATTTGTGAGAAGATAAACTCTGTTTTGCCTGCCAGCACCATGAGGCATCATCCCCCAAAGAGAATAGGACAGTGTTAGATTCTCCTTCCTATGACAGGAAGGTTTTTAAGGATTAGGTCTATACAGACTGGTATTTCCACCTGAAACTTCCCTTAGAGTTTGGCTATATGAGTGTAGTTCTTTCTCATGCTGGTGCTGAGTCCTTTTGGTCATTAGAGGTACTCATGATTATCTTACTGATGGTTAATATGGACATAGCTCATCTGAAACACTCTGACAGCCAGCTTCATGCCTGCTTCTCTGACTACCACCAGCATTAATCCAGACAACTAATCCTTATTTTTTCTTTGAATGTGTCCTTTTAAGGATGCTGCAACACCTTTCAGAGTAACACACCAACGCACTCTCATTACTCTTCTTTTCTCCTTCATTTTCCACGAACACCCCTGACAAGGGTAACACTTCCAACGCACTTCCAAGAATTTGTTCTCGTAGCTCTAAGCTGCCTTCAAGCTTTCTGGATGAGCTCAGCTCCCTCCACAGCCAGGAGTTGCTCAACTCTTCTCGGGGTGAAGCCTGTAGCATGTTAAAATCAAACACAGAAAGGTTTTGGTGAATTAAATTGTTGTAATTTCTTTGATAGTAAAGCCACCCAAGCAAATTAGGTCATGTACTATGAGCTTCCCTTTTTTATTTCACAAGTGACTCCTCCCAGGCTTATATTCTGCTTATAATCAGTGTTTCACTGCTGAGTTACGAGGAGTCCATCGAGGACAACGAGGTCTCTTGGTCCTTCACTGCTCGAAGCTGTGCTGCAGGACTGGCTTGTGCTCAGCATAACAGGTCTGGATTGTTTCAGGTCTTTTGCAGTGAAAAGGAAAGGAAAGTCTCACTGCACGTGGGCAAGGACTGTGCAACTAAAGGCAGTCGCTGCTCTTCTAGCTTTTGTTGACTTTGAAATATTTAATTTTAATTGCTTGTAGGTTCAAAGATGAAGACACTTCAGAGGAACATGAGTATATTCCAGCAAACCAAAATTCTTCTGTGGAAAAATTTACTTATCAAGTGGAGGATGAAGATGCAGAGCTTTCAGGTAAGCTACAAAAAAAACCCCAAGACACCCAAAAATCAGAAAAAAAGTGAGTAGCTAACAACAGAAAATGGCCAATCCCTGCCTACCCCCATACCCCATTGTCTTTGTGTAAAATTAAATTTAAAATACTTTGGAAAAGCCTAACTTGTAATGAATGCTTTGAGACTTTTAACTGATATTTCTGTCTTTGATGTGACATGTAAGAGTGCAGCTGGGCTGTTTGAGCAGAGCCATTTACTGAGGTGCTGGGCACAACATAGACCTCGTTAGTTAGTTGACATCTCAGAGACTGAGACTATAGAGTTTCTCATGTTTCTATTTTAACCCTGCAGAGATTATATTATACTGGTCTATTATTAAATCCTCTTCTCCTTTCTCTCTCTTATTCAGGAGTGGCTACTGTCTCTGCTCTTCTTGCCATTGATATTCCTAGTGTGTGCTTTCATATCAGACTACCGCTACCCTGAAGTGCCTTACAGCTACCTGGGGAAGTTGGATGATCCTGCCTATAATGCCACTGGGGTTACCGTGGCTTTTACACCCAACACTGTGGCCACAAGGCAGATAATGAATAAAGTGGCCTTGAACTCTATAATGAAAGGTATGTGTTGCTTTTTAAATATTTACTGTGGTTGTAGTTTATTCTAAATGTGTTGTGTTTTAATGGTCATCCAGTATCTTGATCAAGAGGGAAAATTCATCCCAAATCCTCCATTCTCACCAAAATTGCCTCTCTGCTATTTAAATTTCTGATCAGGTCAGTGTGTGCTTCTGAGCTGTAAAGCTCTGCCTTTGTAAAATAAATACCTTGGTTCATCCTTTCCAGGTATGCTACTTAACTGGTAATGGATGAAGTATTTAAAGGTGCCAGTCCATTCCAGAACTGGAATGGAGGAGTTGCAATGCTAAAAAAAAGCAGAATATAGAACTGCTGCCTGTGTACACATTTCTAGACCTACAAGAGACACTTTACAATCTTTTTCTTCCACACCACAGGTATAAACCTACAGGCACTGAAAAATGAGAGCACCCTGGAAGAAGCCTGGTCATCAGATAGAGCATCTATAGGGGTTGTGTTTAAGGACAACTTCTCCTATCAACTCAGGTTTTCTGTTAGCAACGTGATTCTTCCCTATGACAACTTTGGATACACGGGTAATACAACATGAGAGTTTATGGGTGGGTGACTGCATGGCCTGGAGAGGCATCACTTTGTTTTAATAAGCCATCTGTGTTAAGTGACTGATAAATTGGGGTTGGGTTTGTTGGTTTTTTGGTGGGGTTTTTTTTGGTCAGTGGGCCACTGTCCATTTGAAGTTTCCCATAGTAGAGATGTGTGTTTATCATGAGATTATTGTAGTGAAAACCAGTTGCATTTCACTGCTCTGACCTGTGTTACCCTTAAACTGTCACCCTTGCAGATGTGTGTTATGATTATACATCAGAGTACTGCGACAGCCCACAGTACTGGTACAGAGGCTTCATGTCCCTGCAGTCCAGCATTGATGCTGCTATTATAGAGGTAAACTGAATTTATGACCTTTTCTTTGGTCCACAACACACAGATTGGTTTGTGGCAATAGCAAGGGATGGTCCTGTCAGAAAATTCTGCAGAAAATCAAATATTTTTAAATACTCTGGATATTGGTGGTAATGACTCAGTAGTCAAGGAAGGGAATCTAGCAAAGTGTAGACACACAAGTGAATCAAATAAGCCCTTCCCATAGGATTTCTTTGCATTATTTGTTGTTTTCTAGAAAGCTGCTTTTAAAAAAGGCCCTCAAAATTCTAGGGCTGATGAATGTTCCTTATAGAAATATCTCTCACTGCAGAAAATCATTAAATACTGAGGTGTTGACCTTGGATTCCTTTAGATGGTGACGAATCATTCTGTTTGGGAAGAAATGAATTCAATTGCTGGAGTCCGTATGAAGTCCCGGAGTGTCTCCTCCTCAATTACATTAGAAAAAAGTTATTTCATGATCACTGTGGTGATGATTTTCTCTCCATTCATGTATTTCTTATCCATTAATGTTGTAAAAGAAAAGAAGAAGCTCAAAGTGCTGATGAAAGCGATGGGGCTGAAGGATACTGCATTTTGGTGAGTTCCTTTTTAATCAAGTATTTGTTCATCAAAAATGCAGTGATACAGAACACAAAATAAGAGATACCAGTATACTGATGCTCTCGGGCATTTGTGCAATGAATTAATTATTTACATGAGTTCATAAGTTTTCTCTACTATTCTAAGGACAAACCAGAAGGGTTGAGCATAGCAGCAGCATCTCCTCCTATCTTGAATGGTTCCTCTTTAAGGTGGTTCATGCTATCTGTTCTGCATAGAGTATGACAGAGTTGACCCTGGGGAATACATAATATTTTAATTTAAAATGGTTTTGCCATGCAGATGAAGTTGGAAAAATGGTTTTTAACTAAATAAAAGTGTGATGCCACTTTTCCATCCCCAGGCTCTCCTGGAGTCTGCTGTATGCGGTTTACATGATGGTCTTCTCCTGCATGCTGACAGCTCTCTTGGTGTGGGATGTTTTCTACTTCAGCAGCTTCCCTGCGGTCTTACTGCTGTTTTTCCTCTATGGCCTAGCATGTGTAAGTCGGGTTTGAAAGCCAAGTTTTCTCACCATATAATTTATTGCCATGTTGACGAGCCTAAGCATTGCTCCAGAGCCTTTTTCACAGAGCTCAGGACTGTCTCCTTTGCGTGGCCATGCTGATTGAAATAGCCGAGTGGATTCTCTGGCTTGGCAGCAGCGATTTGAATCACAGCCTGAAGGTCTGACAGGCAGCAGGTTGGCTACGAAAGACCTGATTTGAAACTCAGATCAACCCTCTAAGAAGGACTCGGGTGTATTTTATTACGCAGACCCAGCTCACCAGAGATCTGTTTGGCTGGCAAATGGAAGTGCTACTGTTGAAGATATTTATTTCCTTCAGTGATTGAAGGAAACTTCTGTTCTTACAGATCCACCTGGTTTTCATGCTCTGCTCCCTCTTAAGAACCTCCAAACTTGTTGGCTTCATGGGGTTCCTCATCACCTCTGTCTTTGGATGCCTGAGCCTCGCAGTGCTGGTAGAAAGTCTTCCACGACCGTTGCAGTGGTTTCTCAGTCTCTTCTGCCCTTTTACATTTAATGTTGGCATTTCAAAGGTATGGGGCATCATCTATGAAGCTGAACCTTCCCAGTAGCTTGTTCTCCTGGGCCCTCTCAGTGAGGTCAGACAGTGGTAATAACAAATCTTGCTGTACTCTGCTGATAGACAAAGGCATAGGAGGTCATAGTCCTCATTTCAAAACACCAGCTCTTCCATATCTGTAAAATCTTCAGGTACTTTTCATTCCAATCCACACCCTGCACTGTAGCCTCTTTCAGAGCTGAGCTGTTGTTGGGCAGCAGAGAGGGGCTCCAACACCCCCATCCCATTCCCCAATTTAAAAAGGAATGCAAAGACAACCATCTGCCCTCATCACAAACCATCTGCCCTCATCACAAACCACCTGCCCTCCTTCACTCCTGTAACACCCACATGAACCTGAGGAAGCCTCAGGGAGCCCACTGATGGACACAACAGCATCTTTATACCCAGGGGCTGGACCCCAGGCAGAAGGGGTTTGACTCAGGGCTATCAGCTCTTTGCTGCCCAGTCATTCCCCTCTTGCTGCAGCTACTCTTCCCGATGCCAAAGGCTGTGCAAATACCATTCGGGTTTGCTGCTGCTGCTGCCCTCCTTCCTCCATCCCCACTTTGGATAATTCTCTGCAGGTTCCCAGTTTTCCATCAGTCATATCCCCATAGCTCTGAGGGAGCTCCAGTTATTTAATATTTGATTTCCTGATATATAAAAAATTCTGCCCGGAGAGGAGATTTCTGCAATTGGCAGGAAAAAAAAGGAAACTGAGTTTAGTGCCAGTTCACCATCTGGTTAAATCAGTCCCTATGTACAGGGATGCCACCTTTGTTGGGACTCTTGTTATATCAAGGGTGACCATATTTCCTGAATGATTTTTCATAAAGCTCTGATCTTTTGCTTCTGGATTGTTCTGGAAAATTCTGGATGAAACATAAGATCTCTACATGGAGTAGATTTATTACCCTTCCTCAGTAGAAAGAAGGCAAATTGGTCAGTACTGCAGATGATTTCTGGGTTAACAAATCCAATTGCATCTGCAGTTTGATGGCACGCGCATAGATTCCCAGCCTGCAAATTATTCTTCTTTGTCCTTTATTTCAGGTTTTCCATTTAGAAAAATATGGAATTGGTTTATCTTTTTCTAACCTTATGGATGAATCCTATTTTTTATTTTCAACTTACATTATGCTGGTCTTTGACTCAATCTTGTACATGCTGCTAGCTGTGTATTTTGACAAAGTTCTGCCAGGTAGGTATGATTTATGCTTATGGTCATACCTACTTCTTTTATACTTTTGATTTATTTGGATTGTGTGTAATAGCTTCTCCAGGAAATGATTGGTGAGTGACATTTCTGCCCCTTGCAGACACTGGTAATTTCTAAAATCAAAGACAACAAAGCATTTACTGGTTTTTTTCATTCTAATCCTGCTGAACTCTATGAGAAAATAGTGTAATGATGTATGGGATGATATTTTCATTCATTAAGTAAAATATTGAATTCATTAGATGTAGCCCTGAAGCCAACCTTCTTATCTCCTCTACCCCAGCTCCAAACCTCTGTTTTTAACTGAACAAAGTATCAGCTTTGAGGCTGCCAAGTACTTATCACAATGTCCTCAATGTTTAATCTAGGATGGCATCTTGGTTGTGGCTTTGGTCAATGACAGGTCACCTTCTTTCTTTCCTGTCAGGCAAATACGGCACCTTGGAGCCCCCTTTTTTCTTCCTGAAACCCTCGTACTGGGTGCGGAGCAAGAGAGACTCCAGCATGGAGATTCCCAGAACAACAGTGAACCCTGAGGAGCTCCTCGGTGATGATGTAGAGCCGGTGCCCCCCGAGTTCTTGGGGAAGGAGGCCATCAGGTTAAGAGAGAAAGAATTGAGTTGGGTAGCTTGGGTTTAATGCTCCCACAGACCTCTGCTTCTGCCATCAGCTTTGTTTTGACTTCCCCAGGCAGTTTTTGTGTTCAGGAGGCTCTTGCAAAATGTTGATGCACAGAGTAAAATTAGTGATAAAATGCAGATAAGTAGACAATTCAGGCTGGTGGTGAAATTTGGATTACTTCAGATTGAAAAACCAACCAGTTTTATTTTCTGTGGGCTTTGTTAAATGTCAACAGGGAGAATGTGGAGGGCAGGGCATTGTAAAACAACTTTCTGGTGGAATTATCTTGACCTTGACTTTTCAAGGCTTGGTGGTCCACTATTTCATGCCAAATCCTGCTGAACCTCAGCATCACTTCCCAGTACCTCTTACTTTTCACTCCATTCATGCCATTTTAAATTAAGGCCCATGAGAATGAAAAAGGGCACCAGGGAAAGGTACTTCCAGGAATCCAGAATTAATATCCTCTTTGTTTTCCTTTTAGAATCAACAATATTAAAAAAGCATATAAGAAGGCCAAGAATGCAGAAGCTTTAAGAGGTATGGAAGCTGTGATATTGATTCCTGTTAGAAGTGAGGAAAATCAGTTGTGTGAACATGTCAGTCAGAAAAGTGAAACAACACTTAAATTATTAATGACTGCAACCAATTGCTGTTTTGCTCAGGGTTTACTCATTTTCCATTTTTAAAGAGACTAAAGAGAAGAAAGATGTTTTTTTCCCATCTATTGTTATATTTTTACTTCTTTTCTGCTAAATACAAAGCAGCTTCTTATGCCTTTAGTTAACAGTTTGCTGAACTTTGCCCCACATTGTTTAATGCACTTTTGGCTAATTATTGCTACTTACTTCTTATACTTCTGGACTTGTCTTGCTTTTGGCAATGAGTAGAGGCAAGTCAAACCTCATTTCTTCCCAAACTTGATGATGTTTTCATTCTAGGTTTGTCTTTAAACATTTATGAGGGTCAGATTACTGCCTTACTCGGCCACAATGGAGCTGGAAAGACAACGTTGTTAAATGTCCTCAGTGGATTTACTTGGCCTTCTGAAGGTAGGGTGGCAAATGATGGAGTGGAGTGGGCTTGATTCAAAAGCTGTAAAGACCATTTCATTCCACCCCAACACATTTATTTTTGTAAACAGGCTCTGCAACTATATACAACTGCAAACTCTCTGAGACAGGAGATAGGGAAGAGATTAGCAAGATGATTGGCATTTGCCCTCAATTCAACATCCAGTTTGAGATCTTAACGGTGAAAGAAAACTTGAGAACTTTTGCAGAAATCAAGGGCATCAAGTCCAGTGAGGCAGAGAGAGAGGTAAGTTGTGTGTTCCCCTGAAATGCATCACTGTGGAGCATCGTGAGGCTGTAGGCAAAGCCCATGATTCAGTAGAGCTCCTTTTGCACTGGGAAGCTCAAAGGGTCCACCTGGCTGTGTCTTCTGCAAACTGAAGCTCACAGTTAATTAGTAACCAGTTAATGACCAAGCTTTGACCAGGTTAGCAAGCTTTGTGGGCTTGGTGTAACCACAGCAGTTCTTCTCAGCCCAAGATGATGAGCCCCTGTAGTGTCTGGTGCTGGACCTCAGGCTCTTAGAAACTTTGCCTTCAGTCCCAGCCAGGTCTATTTCACAGCTACTAAAAGATGGGATGAAAACTGGTGCTGAAAATGGACATCCTTGTGCTGTTCTAGGTGCAGAACATTTTGGAACAGCTGGATATCACTAGCATTCAAGATAGTCAAGTTGAGAAGCTGAGTGGTGGGCAAAGACGGAAGTTATCCATTGGAATAGCCTTGCTTGGAAACCCACAGGTAAAGCAGCAAGCGTGGCTCTGTAATAAAGGGAATATTCAGGTCCAACATAACCAAAATATTATGTATGTACTTTGCTACAAGTTCTTGCATGATTTCAGACCTCTTTAATGCACATGTAATGGTTATTCAGTTCATAACCCATCTTGCTTTGAAGCAGATGGATGGCTTCCTGGCCTCTGCACAGCTCACACATTCACTGTCCTTGCATAACAGGTGGCCTGGGTCTCACCTTCAGGACCCAAGGTTTTCAGGAGCTCCCCAAACCCAACAGATGTGCTATTGCTCAGCTGATGAGGAATAATCTGATTTCATCTTTTCTGCAGGTTTTGTTCCTGGATGAGCCAACAGCTGGGTTGGATCCTCTTTCCAGGCACCAGGTGTGGAGCCTCCTCAAGGAGCACAGAGCTGGACGGGTGATCCTGTTCAGCACCCAGTTCATGGATGAGGCCGATATCATCGCAGGTAAGTTCAGGTTCAACCTGTAGCATCCCTGCAGAATAACCCTGGAGCAAAAAGCCCATGGGAGGTGAAGTTCCAAAGACTTTTTAGCAATTGTTCTGCAGTATAATTCCTTTGTTTTTTTCTGTCTTCAGACCGCAAGGCTTTTATCTTGCACGGGAGGCTGCAGTGTGTTGGCTCTTCTCTGTTCTTGAAGAAGAAATGGGGAATTGGCTATGATTTAAGGTATCTATTTCAGCCCAAACACCTGGTACTTGGGAACATGCAAGTACAGGAAGCCACCAGTGACTGCAGAGCAGATATCATCAAAGCAAAAAAAAATTAACTCAATATTCAGTTAAATTAGCCAAAACAACACTTTACTCCAGATTGAGGAATAAATCAAGTATGCTGGAGTTTTATGCATCTTAGCAAATACAGTGGTGGTGGTTGTATTTTGGGGGATATTTATTTTGTAGCTTTGTAGCTTTTTTGTGTTTGGTTTGGTTTAGGTTTCGGTTTCTTTTTTGTTTGGTTGGTTTTGGTGGTTCTTGTTGTGGTTTGTTTTGTTTCAAAACTAAGCATCTGTTTTTTTCAACTGAACAGGATCCACGTCAGTGAATCTTGTGACTTAGAGAACATGACATCCCTGGTTAAACAGTACATCCCCAATGTCATGTTCTCAGGACACAGTCAATATGAGCTGAGATACAAGCTGCCTTTAGAGCACGTGAATAGATTCCCAGGTAAGATATATTAAACTAATTGAGAATTGTCCATAGTGGAAAAAATGACCACAAATGTGGGGTAAGAGAAATGGAGAGTTTTTCCTACAGGAGTCACTTATAAGGACTTCAGAATGGTTAGGTTTGTTTTTTCCCCCCAGCAATTGTAGCATCTATATGTTTTAGATCAAAATGTACAATAAATGCTTTTCCCTACTGTTTGCAATGAAAAACCCAGCAGGCTACACTGGACTGTGTGTGTTACTGGGAGTTGATTTCTCTTTCTGTCGAAGAGAAGATAGTGACAAGAGACAACTCCACACAAACCAGTGTCCCTCTGTACTTGCAGTGGGCACCTAGCAGACCCTCACTCACTGTGTCCATCACAACTACTCTGACAATCCCACAGTCCTACTGCCCCAGAGGATGCATTGATGTATGAAACCATCTCCAGTGAACTATGGCTCTGGTGGATTTGTGTTCCTCCAAACCCTTTGCATCCTGGCAGGTTGCTGCTTTATTGTTTTCCCTGTTACTGGAGATGCTCCAGTCTGGTTGATTCAACTGAATCAGTCAGATCTTGAGATGTGTGTTCATGGTTGAAACTTTGAAGGCACCTGAACTTTTTTCTTGTGAGGGTGATGGAGCCCTGGCCCAGGCTGCCCAGAGAGGTTGTGGAGTCTCCTACTTTGATTTCCAAAAAACACCTGGACAATATGATGCTGAGCCCCCTGCTCTGGGTGACCTTGCTGGAGCAGGGGAGTGGCACCAGATGATCTCCAGAGATCCCTCCCAACCCTTAACAGTCTGTGGTTTTGTGATTTGTATCATCTCTGTTCTGCAGATCTGTTCAGGAGTCTCGACAGCTGCTCTGACCAGGGGATTCTCAATTATGGCGTTACCATGACAACCCTGGAGGATGTCTTCCTGAGACTGCAGGAAGAAGCCACAGTGGATCAAGAAGGTACAGTCGTGGCTGCAAATACCCAGTCTGCAGCCAAAGGGAACAGCTACTATACAATAACCCCCAGGCACACCTCCAACAGCTGATTATGACGTGGCCCTTAATTGTTCACACATTACAACAGAGAGTCTTGTCTTAGTCATAAATGTGCCTGTGGAAAACTCTCTGCAGATGAGCACGTCTGTGGGGAGGAGAGGGCAGACAGAGGACGGCGATGCCCCGACGAGACGGAGCTGGGCTACATGCCACTCTCGGGCACTGGGAAGGCAACAGTCAGTGGCTTGGCTCTCTGGAGGCAGCAGGTCTCAGCCATAGCCTGGATGAATTTCTTACAGCTTAAGTCTTCAGTGAAAAACCCGTGTTCAATGTAAGTACCAAAGATCTGGAACTGCACAGAGTCACAGCAGAGGGAACTGTTTTCACGGCCTTATCATTATATGTGCTTGGATTAATTAATGTTAGGTCTTGGCTATGGGTAATCTGCACTCAGAGGAGAGGAAAACTTCTTCCCTTCCAGTGCCAGTAACAGCAAATCCCCTTTTTCTAGATTTTCATTTCTATACTTATTTATGCACAAGAAACCTGTTTTGTTTCAGAAGAAAAGAAACATTTAGTTATTTGTATTTCATATGGATGACGAAGATTTAAAATAAAACAGTGTGTACAGAGAAATGAGGGGAAAAATGCCACTTTCAGGCTTCCTCTTTAATTTGTTTTTTTTTTAAAGCTTCTCTCATGTTGCCAGTGTCTGAACTCAGCTGCGTTTCCTGGTGGGGCACAAGAAGCAGAAGGGAGATGCTGATTTATAAAAAACTTATATCTTACAGGAAGTCTGGAAAGCATTTGATGGCTCTAAAATTTAAGCACTCTAGATCTGAGGTCCTCCACGCTGCTGAATTTTGAGGGCTTTTGTGGTTTGAGACTTCTGAATAGAAAAGTGCCAAAAATCTTTTTAACAGGAAGAGCGTTGGGTAACCTGAACACAGTATTCCCAATAAGCAGATGTGTTCTACAGACTGTCTGTTTTCAGAGTGTTTATTCATCTCTTTCTTAATGTAGTTTGCTGCTCTGTGTGGTTCTTCTGCTTCCTCTGATTTTGCAAATGTTCCGGACATTTGCCTGGCAGAGCGTGAATGCCTGGGAACTCTCATCCACGCGGTACTTCTTGCCCCGGGAGAAGAGGACTCAGTTTGAGACGACTACTCTCCTGGTCCTCAACAACACAGGTGAGGGGAATGCACCTTTCCTCACCCTTTCCTACTCTGGGGCTTGGCAATGAAAATAAGGAAAGACCCATCCAAACGCGAGGAAAAACTTCCTTCTTGTGAGATTGGCCCAGGCTGCCCAGGGAGGTTGCTGAGACTCCTTCTCTGGAGACATTCCAAACCCACCTGGATGGGATCCTGGACACCCTGCTCTGAGTGACCCTATTTTAACAGGGAAGTTGGACAAAATGATCTCCAGAGGTCCCTTCCAACCCCAAGCATGCTGGGATTCTGTGACCCA
This sequence comes from Ceyx cyanopectus, assembly GCA_013401355.1. Lineage (NCBI taxonomy): Eukaryota > Metazoa > Chordata > Aves > Coraciiformes > Alcedinidae > Ceyx > Ceyx cyanopectus. The sequence continues at coordinate 37,159 of VYZU01086013.1, read as the reverse complement.
GTTCTTTCCCTGCCCTAAATCCAGAACTTTATCTAAACAATTTCTGCATTTTCAGAGAGTGGGATTCTCAAACCCAAATAAAACTCAAATAAAAAATTATCCAGTGATCCGCCACATAGGTGCTATCTGGTGTCCACAGTTATTAGACTTTCTCTGGTTTTGTTTGGTGGACTTGGATTTAAACAAACCAAAACCCAAATCATCAAAAAGTCTCTTATTCAGTATTCTGATTCCTCTGCTTTTGGCTTTCACACCAGGCAAAAGCATTGAAGACTTCATCCACTTGCTTGAGAGCCAAGATCTCACAGTGGAAATAGCAAACGAGGAGAAAATCATGAAGGACTTAAACCACAATGGGGCTATAAATGTGTCTCGCAAAGGTCAGGTGAGGATATTTCTTCTTCTCCTCCCATTTCTTCCCAGAAATTGAATAATTAAGATGCCTCCATTAGCTCTTTGTCATGGTTGCATTGAGTAAGGCCTGCAGGTACAAAGCTTTGAAAGTGTTTCACCACCAAACTACTCAATAGAGGAGACATTATGTTTCTCATCCTCCACCCCAAACTTTACATTGTCAAAGCACAACTGCACAGGCTTCCAATACCTCAAAATTTGTGGGTTTTTTTAGCAAACAAGGCATAGGCAAATTTCGACCTGGTCTCTTCTGGTACACTCTTTTGCTATTGCTTCCCTGAAGATAAGAAAAGCCAAAAGCTTTCATCTTATTTCCTTGCTCTTTGAAGAGCTACAGGTTTGCTGTGTCGTGTCACGTGGAGATCAGCAACTGCTACCCAGTTCTCGTCAACATCATTAGCAACTCGCTGCTGAGAGCCCTCAACTCCACTGCCCACATTCGGGTCTGGAATTACCCATTTTCCTCTGTAAGTGTCAGAGCCTGGCAGGCAGAAAGTGTAGGAAAATAGTTCTTAAATCTGTTGAAGGTCTCAGTAAGCCATCAGGTTATAGTGGGAGGCCATGAGGGGGGTTGTCTGTACCTGTAAACCCACCTTCCTTAGTGGTGACACTGGAACCATCATGTGTGACTTCAGGAAAACTGAAGCTGCTTTTTCTCTTGTGGGTTTTGAGGGCAGCTGAGTGGAGAGGGTGACAGGGAGGGGTTCTTCAGGAGGATCCTAATTCTTTATGTCACATTATTCAAGCTGTGGCTTATCAACTGGCTGAAGAGATAGCTCACCACAAGTCTGGGACAGAGGAGTGGGACCTCCGCCTCACACCCCTCCCCAGCAGTGGCAAGCATTTTCCAGGGCAATGGCTTGAGGGGAAATCACTTTCCTGCCAATATTTGGTTTCAAATCCCACTTAGTGTTTATACTGCCCTGTAGTCTACGAGAAATGCAGTGAGATGAATTATGGGTGCTAGTAGCTTCTTTGAGGATGTTTTCTACATGTGTTTTGTTCTTCTGTTTTCAGGTAAGACATGAGTTGTTCTGGATTTATTTTATTTTCTTTTATTTCACGTATATGCTGATGTTATTCCCTGGTTTTCCTCCTTTCTTTGCAATGAGCTACATGCACGATTACAGGGTAAGTTACTTGAAATGGAGCAGGTTTTGGGTGGGCAGAAGGGATTACAGCTGCCTTGCTATGAGGACATCTGAATATGATGGTCACCTTGAGGTTCTTTTCTCTTTATTGCCATGAGCCAGCTCAAAGTGCTGAAAGACAAATTAAAGAATAAATAAAGATAATCTTACCCCATTATTGCAAGGGTAACAGCTTTTTGTTAGCTTTTTATTTCCAGGAACCATTCCCATGGGTGCAGTTGGCCAACCAGGCACTGACAATGAACTGCCTTTTGCATTGTGCCTTCCCAGGTGGGAGCTCGTACCCAGCTGCGGGTCTCAGGGCTCTTTCCCTCGGCGTACTGGTGTGGTCAGGCTCTGGTGGACATCCCATTGTGCTGGTTCCTCCTCTTCTCAATGTTTGGGCTTCAGCGTGCAATCAGCAACAACGTTTTTGGGACTGCCAAGGCCCACTTCTTTCTGGTACATCTCGTTCTGGTGATAGCTGGTTCATTATGGGGGAATTGGGGTCATATTTTGAGCATGTGCACAAGTGGGTGAAGATGTTGCTGGAACACCTCTGGGTCACCAGGTGCTTACTGGCTTTCTCTTGCTTTCACCTCCTGCTATTTGGGTTTCCCCAGCTGGAAATAAAATGCAGTAAATCTTGCCTTAATATTTTCCTTTTAACTTAACAGTAAAATTGTGGTCAATTCTGAATGCCCTGGTCTTAATGTACAATTGTTTAAACTGAACCACATTGCTCTGGTTGTTCACATGGCTCCATTTTCTCTTCTTTTTTTTCTTTTATTTTTTTTTTTCTCTGTAGATCATGGGTACTTTAGGCTATGGAATTTCTATTGTTCTCTTAATGTATGTGATCTCCTTCATCTTTCGCAAAGGACAGAGCTGTGAACGTTGGTCTTTTATCTTGATAGTGGTAAGCATATGGCTAAATAATGTAGGGTTTTCAGAAATAGATTCTGAGATCTTCAGAATGATCTAAAGTTCAAAACACCAAGTGTAGATGTAGAACATAAATAAGAGCATGTGTTTTATAGCAGTTGATTCTATACCAAATTCATGTCACCATGTTCTATTCCCACAATTCTACTGTGACACAAGGAAACACTTGGATCTACCACCTGGGAAGAATATAGGGAGGTTGTCAAAAGTTGCAGGGATGCAACAAGGAAATCTAAAGCTTCCCTTGAAATCAAGCTAGCGAGGGAGATCAAGGATAACAAGAAAAGCTTCTACAAGTATGTTGGAGGCAAAAAGAAACCTAAAGGAAGCGTGGGCCCGCTGCTGGATGAAGCGGGTGCCCTGGTGACTGAGGACAGAG
>VYZU01086013.1:0-20178 GCA_013401355.1 Ceyx cyanopectus | reverse complement strand
CCCCCCCCCCCCCCCCCCGCTTTGTGAAAGGATTTTGTACAATGAGTTTCCGAGAAAGAAGATGCGAGACTTTTCTTTTTTTTTTTCCTGGAACTGCCTCTAATGAATCACTTCGCTTCTCTTCGTGCGGGGGCTCCGCGGGCCCCACCCGCCTGGCCCGGGGTGCGCTCCCCCGGAGCATCTCCATTCGTGCTGCGCCACCTCCTGGTGACACCGCGGCGGTGCACGGAGGGGTCTCCCCAGCACATCACCAGCAGGACTAGACATCCTTGGCATCCTCAGCAACCAGACAGCAGCAGGTTTGCATCTGAGGGATATTTTTGGCCTGCCAGTTGTTCTGCTCCCAGATCTTAATGTGCTGGATTAGTCAAGAATGGGACTAAGCCAGCGGTGCTCCCTGCATCTGCATCAGCATCTGCCCCATGGCATCCCTCCCCTTTGTGCCACTCATGCATGAGGAGTGTAGCTCTGACATCCAGGTCACCTTTCTTTGACTCTTTGCAGGTTGGACAGGAGGGTGTCGTTGGGACAGAGCTCCACTGCTGTGCACAAGAGGTGAGTAGAGTGGTGGGTGAGGTGAAGGGGATGCTGAAATCCTGGAGCAAAGGTGTGAGGAAAATATCCCTGGGATAATAGGGACCTGTGCCTGAGAAAAGGCTATTTTAAAAATAAATAAAAAATGTAGAATTGTTCCAGTGACCTGCCAGGGGATGTTTCTGGCTCAGCATCTTGCTCCAGACTGAGCATCCCACCTACCTGTTTCAGGGTCGATTTGTCACTCAAATACTTCCCTAAACCCATGCTCTGGCTGTGCTACCACTGGAGGATGCTGCATTAGAGAGATGGCATTTATGAGAAATGAGGGTGGTGAAGGACTGGATCCTGCACAGCCCATGAGAGATTCAGGGCTGTGGTACAAGATCAATTCATACTTTAATTTTCCAGCCAGGAGCAACTACCAGCGATAGCCTCATCCCAGGGCTGTGATGTACAAGCATCAGCATGGGAGGAGCTCTCACCACATGGGACCACAGGCTCCAGAAGCAGAAACATGGGAAATCAAGAGGATTGTAAAAGACTGGACTGAATCCAAAGCAAGCTCCTCAGGTAATGCTTTGTCACTCAAAACAAAAGCTTCTCAGAGTGTCTCCTTTCTCAGGGAGAACTTAGAACAACAGCAGCATCTTTCATCGGAATATTTGCTGTTTTCTGTGCAAGGCACCCATCTGAGGGCAAGTCCCAGTACCCCAGGAGATACTGCCTGTCTGGAAGAACCCCTGGGCAGTGGGAGAGGGGCTCAGCCCCCCGTGCCCATCTGCTCTGCACTGAAGGAGGCACCGCTGGCTCTCTTATGAGCAAGAGCCTTGTTCTGCAGCTCTGTGCTGTTGTCCAAGGGCTTTGGAAACACGCCGAGGATCTGCAGATGGAAGAAAGAGGTCAAAAAGCTGCACCACAGATGCTGTGGCTGTGGCTGGTGTCCACAGGAATGCAGCAGCCACCACCACCAGGGAAGTTCTCTTCTTACTTGTCCACAGTGAACCTCCCCGAGGAGGTTTCATTTGTTTAGTATGTGCACAGGCCTCCCCAGTGGTGCCAGACCTGGGCTGAGTATGGGAGAAGATGAAGCTCAAGACTCCCATTTGCCAGGAGGATGCTTCAGTATCAAGTATGTCAGCTGTATCAGCTTGATACTGAAAGAAGAGCAAGAAATAAATGGGGATTATTCTCTCCTTCAGGTCAGATCCATGTGCCAGCTTCATTGCCCTACTGACATGATGAAAAGGAATCCCAGCACTGCCCACTGCAGCCTGGGACTGTCACTATCTGTAACCTTGAATCCCTGCTCAGTCAAGGAGAGTGGTTCTGGTCACTTGTGCATTAATGCTGTCAAATTTGACTCTTAATTTTTACAGTCATAAAACTCCACCCAGTCCCATGATGACTCCAGCAGCTGTGAATAAATCTGTGCCCCCTTTCTACTTGGAGGGGCTGAACGTGCCCCAGTTCAGGGCAAGGAGGAGCAGTTAATTGGTACAAAAAGAATAACGAGTGTGGACCCAGATCCGAAACCAGGATTGATTCTGGAAGATTTTCTGGTTATTATCTGCTTAGAAACAGAGGATTTGTCAGAACAGCTCAGAGTGTTTTCATCAAATCTGTCATCCTGCATGTTGAGGAGTTACTGAGAGGATGTATTAGAGGAAAAACTCTCTCCAGCCTCCCTCAGAAGTGCAGGTATGGAACCTGGTGATGATGGGAAGGGGAATGGGGCATTGCTGTGGGTAGAACCAGAACCACCTGCTGATGTCCAGTCCCAGTGAGACTGGAGCCAGCAAAGGCAGCTTCAGACTGACTCAGCCTTGGCTCAAGCTGACACAGACAAAATGGAGTTGTTGCTCCCCTCCTGCACACAGGCTGACCAAGAATCACCCTTGGGCTGCAGCATCTTAGTCTGAACCCAAATGCTTCTCCAACTCAATCCCAATGTGGGCCACATCCAGCTGGCTTGGCTGAAATTGTGCATTGGTCCCCTGTGTCATGTCTGGCTGCTTGGTGATGAGCAGCACAAAATTCCCCTGGCTCCACTAAGAAATACACTTTCTGATACTGGTACTGATATTGCAGTAACAATAACATCATCTGAAACATCGAGCACTTGGGAAAGCTTTGATTTACAACATGGAGTAGAAGCTGCTACAAAAACAATCCCTGTCTTTAAAAAGAAAATATTCCCTTGTTGACAAGGTAATAAGAATAGAATTGTCTGGGTGTCCAAAAGCTGGAGCCCTGGGAAATGCCCTTTCCCATGCATGATGGCAGTGCTCTGGCAGGACAGGGGAGATGAAGAGGGCAATGGGGGTGTGGTGTGGGAACACCAGGGTGGCCTCAGCCAAGTGAGCCGAGTTCCTCGCTGCTGGTCTCATTTATAAATAGCAAAGCAGTTAGTTATTATTAGAGCTTGTCAAGTGGGTCTGGAGGAGCTACAGAAAACCTTTCCAAATGAGCTGCTTTCCAGTTCAAGCAAAGCTCCCCAGGGTTGTGGCTCGAGGAGAATATCATGAGGAGCACCTTGAGTGTTGGAGACAGGTCTGGGCTGGTCTCAGAATGAAGGGCTTCAGCTTTGCACTGTCACACCATCCCAATACACATGAGGAAGCTGTTTCCCACACCAGGTAGGTGGTACAAGGAGACCTTTATCCTTCATCTTCAAGCTGCTCCAAGAACTCTGTGGGCTCACGGGTGGGCACAGATAAAGGAAACCTGTACACCTGGAAAACCTAGAAAGTGAGTCAGTTCTCCTGGCTCCAGCAGAAGGAACACCATCAGGTATGTTGAGGTGGCTTTTGTTTGTGTCTGTCCCATGTTGTCCTCATGCTCAGTCCCTGCCACCCTCTCCCAGACCTCTCTTAGAGAGCAGCACACAGGGTGTGCTTGGGAGCTCTCATCCATAAGATGATTTTTAGCCTTTTCTCCTAAAGCCATGGAGGATGAGATCTTTCCATAGCATATGGCTCCTGAAAGATGGATCTGGACACACCACAGGCTATCTTACCACATCTAAGCTCCTCTGTTCTCCTTAGTTGTAGAGGTTCTGCTTTTAAGTCTTCTTTTTCTTGCCTATCTCTCTGTTGGAAACCACATTTTCTTTTATCTGTATGTCATATCTTTTACAATTTCTCCCTAAATCTACAAAACTACACCCAGTAATGCCCAGGATTGAACCAGTAATGTCCAGGATTGAAACTGTTTAGTTGGAGACTGTCCTTTCCAGAGCCAGCAGGGTCCAAGGAAAAAACAACCCACATGATCAATATTTTTTAAAATAGGATTTGAAAGTAAACCATGAGAAGCCTCAATCTGGTTTTAATTTCAAATGAAAAATATGGCTATTAATATATGGCAACACTATTCTACTCAACAGTAAAGTATAGATAAAACCTGCAAGCTTAATGAGGCTCAGGGAAAACAAATTTTACAATCAAATCTTTGAAAAATCTTTAGGTAATCTCTGTTCCATTTATCATGCTTTGGCAATCAGAAAGTAAAACCAGGCTTAGCATAATGAAGAAAAGCAAACAGGCTTTTCCTCCCATCTCACCCCTCCCCTCTCCTGCTGTTCTAAAATAGCAGAAGAATATAGTTATAGGGAAGAAAAAAAAAAAAGAATCATAGAATGACTGAGGTTGGAAAGGACCTCAGAGGTCATCTAATCCAACCTTCCCACCATGGGCAGGGATGCCTCTCAATGAGACCAGGTTGCTCAAGGTTGCCTCATCCAACCTGGTCTTAAACATGTCCAAGAAGGGGCATCCATAACCCCTCTGGGCAACCTATTCCAGAGTCTCACCACCCTCAGACTGAAGAACTTCTTCCTAACATCCAATCTAAACCTGTTCTCCCTCAGAGAAACCATTTCCCCTTGTCCTATCACTGGACACTCTTGTGAAGAATCCCCCTCCAGCCTTCCCATAGGATCCCTTCAGGAACTGGAAGACAGAAGGTCTCCCTGGTGTCTTCTCTTATCCAGGCTGGACAATCCCACCTCCCTCAGCCTGTTCTTGTAGCAGAGGTGCTCCAGACTCTGGATCATCTTTGTGGCCGCCTCTGGACCATTCCAACAGGTCTAGGTCCCTCTTATGATGGGGACACCAGAACTGGAAGCAATATTTGAGGTGGGGTCTCAGAAGACCAAAGGAAATCTCTTTCCTGATCTGCTGGCCCCACTCCTCTGGATACAGCCCAGGACACGGTTGGCCTTCTGAGCCACAGGAGTACCCTGGCAGCTCATGTTGAGCTTCTCATCAATCAACACCCCCAAGTCCTTCTCTTCAGGGCTACTCTGTCATTGGGAAGTGATTTCAGACCCTTGGTAGAAAGAGTAAAGAGGTAGCAACTGCTTTTCTCGGGTACAAACTGTGTCTGTTGCTGTGGACAGGGAACACGTGGGGCCAGGCGAAGATAACAGGAGTTGCTTTTATTTCCTATTCCCTTTAGCAGCAGCCACAATGATTGTACTTTGAAATCACTCCTTTTGCAGGCAATTAGGAGCAGGCAGGCCTTCTCAGCAATTAGTCACTCTAAAGCACATATGAGCATAAAAATAAGAATAATTGCACCTTCTTGAGCTCGCTGCAATGAGATTGGGTACATGCAACTCGCACATATCTGTGTTTTGTCTCCAGAGCCATCACTAACTAAGGATTTTTTTTTCAGCAGTGCTGAAAAAGAGGCATTTAAATGTTGCCTCTCTTCCCAGAGGTGCTGTAAGGGTGATAATCACAGTGAGCATAAAGCTGGTTGCCACCACAACGTCTCCATCCAGGAGCAAACTGAGCCTCAGCCCTATGGTGTTGGGTGTACATGGATTTAATCTGAGCTTGGATCTCTAAAAATCGACTCAAAGAGTCTACTAAAAGCATTTTAAAATGACTCTGTGTTCCTTGGTTAAGAAACCTCAGGAGAAAGCACAGATCAATTGCTCTTCTCCAGCGTGGCTCCAGGTGGAGCACCTCAAAAGGCAGAGCAGTTCTTGGGAGCTCTGAGGGGCTGCTGCAGAGAAGCAGTGCCCCTGGGGACCCCCCCAGTCTGGTAAGGCTTTTAAAGCTGCTCTCATCCTGCTGGCAGCAGGATAACACAAACATCCTGACCTGGAGACCCACAGGGATGCTGGTTCCATCCCAGCACTGGGATTTTTTTTTTCCCCCTAAGTGATTTCTATGGGGACCAGGGTCCTGACCCAGTCTCGCATCCCACCCATTGCAGGATACATCCCAGGAGGGTGAAGTCCTAGAGGGCAAATCTTATGGCTTCTTTGCAACCTGTTCTCCCTGAAATAACTACAGGAGTTCCTGGGCCATTAAGTCAGCAGCTTTTCCCAGCAGAACACCTGGGAACACAGCAGAGCCATTGTGCATTCCTCAGGTGTTTATTCTTCCTCATTTTGCACATGCACTTTCACAGCCACCCAGTTACAGATGCTGCCATGAGCAGTAGCTGGAAAAAGTTTAATCCTCTTGCAGACACTGAAACTCCAGCTAAACAGAAAAGCTTTTGACCGTTTTGCAAGAGCAGCTTTAAAAACAGGATGTACAAAAGCTTTATTTTGGGATGTTTTTATCCCAGTGATAGGATGTTCCACCCTGGTAACCCTGTCGCTGAAATAAAAGCCCTACAAAATAAAATTTAAAAAAAACAACAACAACCCACCACCATAAAAATCCCCCAAAAAACAACCCCAAGCACAAACCTTAATTTGAACCCAGGAAAAACAAAATAGACACCTATCCCTGACCCTCCAGTACCTAGGAAGAGCACAGTGAGGGTGCTGCTGCTTTTTTGCTGCTGTCTTTCAGAGTCTTCTAAGGTGGGGTACAGCACTTCTGTCCCAGGTACCCCATTTCCCTACAGATTTCCCTGCTAGACCCCCTGAGATCTGCAAAGATGTGGCTGCAAAACAGACTGAGAGTGATGTCCTCTGCAGTCCTGTTAGTGGGCTGAGCAGCCTGTCCTATCTTCTGATCCCTATAGGATCCAACAGCTCATGAGGACACCAAGAAGCCCTTGGGTTGGGGACTGCTCCTACATCTTCCTTCCACTCTGAGGGTGGGATATTGAAGCAGAACATGATGCTGTGACTTACCCATGGCCAGGCAGGAGGTCCCTGTAAAGCTGGACATGAGTCACTGGGAGATCTCACCAGCTGCAGCCTCCTCCTCTTCCAGTGCTTTCCTGGGAGACTCCTCATTACGTATGGGTCATTACACTCCTACATTTGCTCAACAGCCCAAGCAGGTAAAACCTGCAACGATGAAATCTCTGATTAAAACATATAAAAAAAAAATAAAAAAAAATAAAATGGAGATATAAAGTTGCCAGTTGCCCACAGAATCAAATAAAATTAATTCAGCTCAGCCTCTCCCATCTTTCCTTATTGCTCAGGTAATAAAACCACTCACTAGACAACAAACTCATTTCAGGTACATAGGAAAGTAAACCACTGAGCTCACAGGGTACTTGGAGCAGCAGGAGAGCTTTGCCCAGTGCAGGGGATGTTCTGAGCCACTGGCTCTCTTGTATAAAAACTCTTTTTTTACATGACCCAGCATGAAGCACTTTATCAAACAAACAAAAGACCAACAGCTCTGCACCAAGGGAGAGGAACCAGGTGTAGACCATGACCTTGTTTGGAGCTGTGGTACCTCCATGCAACAGCCAAAAACCTTCTCCTTCCCATCCAGTGGACACCAGTCTAGAGTCAAGGGTGGTTTGTCCTCCACTATCCATCCACACCTTCCTTCTTCTCACTCAAGAGCCACAGTCCACCTTGCAGGGCTGTCAGGGGTCCAGGGCAGCCACCAAGAGTTAATGTACAAAATCTCCTCTATGAAATGGGTTGTTTAATGAGCATCTCTCTCCTGCAAGTAATGACTAGTGATGAGAACATGCTCTGCTGCAGTACTGCCTGTGCCCTATCAGCCCACTGAGCAGGGAGCTGGTACGTGAAAGGAGCACATCTTCTCTCCTCAGATGGATCGTGGTTTCAGCCAAGCTCATCTGCATTAATCTTACACTCATTAAACTCAGTTGTTCTGTTTCTAATTCATCCAGTGCCGCCAAGCTCAAGATTTAAAAATTAATGAGCCAATGTCCCTGAAAAAGAAAAACACAAACCAAAACCAAAAACCAAACAACCAAAAAAACCAAACCACTAAGTTCATCTTAGGCAGCACAGATTTTTAAAACAATCCTAGAAAATGCCTAGCTGCTTCTCTGTGCTCAAAGCTTTCCACTCTCCTTTACACAAGGGACAGGAAAAAGAACAAAAGCTGAGATATTTACACAGCCCTGTGACTCCAGAGGCTGGTGCTTCCTGGAGGCATCACTCATGAAGAAAGCCAGCAGACTGAGCAGCACAGGAAGCACGAACTCATTTAGCTCCCCTTGTTCTGCCCTCAAAACACATGTTGTTTCTGAAGTGACACCAAAAATATCCACCCTGCAGACCCCAGGACAAGCTGTCCAATGGGTTTTGCTGCAGTGAGGTCAGAAGCCTAAAAATGATGTCAGTAGCACCTTTCCAGCTTGGTTCTGGATGAGACTTGGCAGCCCCCAGCCCCTCCAAAGACATGAAGCATTAGACCTGTAACAGAGATTCAGGTGATGAGACCTGGTGTAGACCCACAGGCAGCAGTGAGCAATGAGCTGTAGGAAAAGCCAAAGCACCACATTGCAACAAGTCGTGCTGTTCTTGGCCTCCAGCATCCCCTGCAACTCTCAGACCATCTTTGTACCCCATGGTTCCCTTGTCCAGCTACCCAGAATCCACCCAGTTATTTCTGCCCTTGAAGGCTCCGTGGACAGCACGGACAGATGCTCTCCTGAATGCAGAGCAGCACCCAGGAGGAATGTGCAAGTTACCACTAAAAGTAAATAATTACTTTTTAATTCTTTATGTGTAAGCAACAAACTAGACATGATTTTTTAATACGCTCCTAATTAAGGTCACCAATGACAATAGCTGGAGAGCTGGAGACAAAGACAATAAACACCATTTATTTGAAGCAGATGGGGACTCAGAAAGGGCTCTCCAACAGATTTTTTTTTCAATAGCCAAAATGAAACAACATTCTGGGGAGTGCCAGAGCCCTCCCAATCCATGAAAACACCTGAGGTCTCCAATGGGTTTTGCCAACCCAAGCTGGGGGGGATTACCCCACGTCTGGGGCTCTCTCCACAAACACTGCCCTTTTCCCTCAGGAAAAGACACCATGTTTACAAAGTAAAGCTCAAGCAGGAAAAGATCAAGCCAGACCTATGTCAAACCAACCCTGGGAGGGGATCAGGATTAACCCCTCAAGAGCTGAGCAGAGTTCATTTCCTGAAGAAGGAGCATGAATAAAGATGGGTTGTCAGTGAGCTCCAGAGAGCCCTGCTGCAGTTATTTATAGAAGACATTCATTTCCTTCATGATCTGGATAAATATCCATTAGCTTTCGAGGTGATGAATCAAGTATTAATTAACCTGGTAGGGGAAAAAATAATAATAAGGACATTAATGTTTTAAAAAGAAGATTCCAACTGAGAAAAATGAAAAGAGTGATTCTGAAGTTTTCCAGCAAGGCTTTATTGTATTGGAAAGGGGCAAGGAGCAAAGAACAGGCTCGTTGGATACACTTACTGGGAATGTCAGTCTCTGCTTTTGTAACAGGAAAAAACAAACCCTAAACCTGTGATGTTGGCATTCCTACAGAGTGTCAGGGTGGAGAAGAGCTTGGAGATCTGACTCCCCACCTTCCCTCCATCCCACCTGGGGACCTCTGGAGCTAACTCCCCAGTTTTTGGACTATCCACAAAGCAGCAGCACCCTGTAGAGACCAGTGGGGCTTAGCTCAGAGCAAGAAAGAGTAACACGGAGAAAAGAGAAATACTTCCTGAAGAAGAGCATTATTTTCCAAGAAAACAATAAATGCCCAAATGTGATGTGCCACCAAAACTGGACAGCAACAAGAAACAAATTTCCTGGTAGCATCAATACAAGACCTGCCAGCCCACTAAACCAGCATGGTCCCAGCACATTGGCCTTCTCCTCTCTGCAGAGCATGGCAGCTTCCAAGTGACATAAATCAGAAGTTTGGTCTGATTATTTTGCAAACTGAGATGCAGCTCTCCTGTGGCCAAAGATTATGTTTAATGATGCTTAATGAAGCACAAAAGTGCCTGTATGAGATGTGGCCTTCAGGATTAACTTCCTTTGCTCCACCCCCTTATACCCAAATCTTTTAACAACTTTTTTTTTGTAAGAAGATTAAAAAAAAAAAAAAAAAAGAAAAAGCTTTTGCAGTCAGCCTGTTCCTACCCAATTTCAGCTTTCTTTTTTTCCTCTCTGCATATTCCCCAGTTCTCTACCCACACATACCCACACTACAGACAAGCACTCCTAAAAAAAAAATGGAAGGAGGTCTAAAAAAACAACAGTAATCCAGGGTGTCATCAACTTCCAGGAATGCAAACTGGTTTAAGAAACCACAACTTCTTTTTGTTGTTGTTATTTTTTATATGGGTTGAGTTTGGGGTTTTTTTTTAGTCTTTTACAATCTTGTCATGAAAAATCGCACAAATTTGCTCCTTCACCCTCCTCAGCCCTCTCTCCCTCAGCTATATTCAGAAAACATTTCTCGCCAGCCTCATTTAGCTCACATTTCAGGGCAGAGCAAATGTGTGCACAGGGGGAAGGGGAGGGATGACGACTTAATTAGGCACCTAATAAAAAAATCTGATTTCACAAATGCCCTTTCCGACTGCGAGCGTGACGTGAGCGGCGGCGGCCGCAGAACCAGCGCTGCCAGCTCGGTCCAGCCTGCCCAGTGCCTCCCTTTGCCAACAGAGAATGGTTTCCTACGGTGAAAATCGTTCTCCTCCTGCACGAGGCATCTGGCACGTCATGTGAAAGGCGCCGGCGCCGCCTAATCGATCACGCTGCCAGAAGGACTCCTGCGCTGTCACCAATGCTCTCCTAGCTCAGGGGCCTTCCCCCTTCGTATGCTCCCGTTCATCACCAGCCCTTGCAGACCTCACGTACTGCAGCTGATCATCCCAACCCCAAAATAGGCAGCCGGGCTCAGCTCGCTGAACCCACTGGTCCCCCGGTCGCTTCTTCTGTTGTTCCCATCACTCCAAGCCACAGCTTTCCGAGTTGCAAAGGAAAGCCCCAGAAATGCCCCAGTTGTCACACAGATGCCATTTCTTATAAAGACAGCACCTACCACTGCTTCTCTCCAGGCACGCACTAGATTGGAGAGGTTGGATGGGAGAGACGGTGCCTATTCATTCTCCTTGCAGATGGTCAAGCCACAAAGCACCCAAGCGAAGCCGCTTCCTTCCAACCTTCTTGGCTTGGCCGAGACCCAAACCACCCCCTGGTGGACTCACGTTGGACTTACACACACAGTGCACAAGCTTCTCTTGGTGCAACCTCCCTGGCAACACGTCTAAATCCGTTCATTTCCCACCTCTGCAGTGAAACCTGAGAAATCTGAGCATTCCAGGTTAGTTTTTGATTTCATGGGACCAGCTCAGGTTTAGCTGAGACAATCAAGCAAAGCTTCCCGAGCTTTGGCATGTTAGAGCAGCAGGAACTTCCGAGCAGAATGAAATGCTGTGGAATTCATACCAGTAATAACCAATTCCATACTAAGAAAAGATTATTTTTAAACATGTCACCGTAAAACCAGCAATTTCATAACCAATAACCCTGCAGGATGCTGGATGGACATCACCAAGGAGCACAGAGACATTCCTGGGACTGCATCAACCCTCTGTGAAGTCTGCTACAGGGCACATCAGCCAGATGCTGCTCACCAGCAACTACTGGTGCCAGTGGCCAACTAGACTGGGATGAGGACTGGTCTGGGGCTGATTGTAGTCTGTAGTAACCAACATCTCAGTGGAGTATAAAGCCATAGGGTCACTGCATGCTTGGTTCCATCGACAACTTTATACCCCTATACAACTCAGCAGATGGGTTCCTTTGTAGGACAGACTATTCCATTGCACCAGGAGGGTCCCTGTTTTATTTTGTTCTGGCTAAATATGATCAATTTTGTGGCTGAGTAAAGAAACTTAATTCATCATCCAATCCAGCTTGCTTGGATGTTTATTTTCCTCTTTCCACAGTGAGCCTTGTGGACACCAGGAGGAGCCCAGGCAGGAGAGAGCTCTGAGCAGGCTCTGAGCTCTGACTGGCTGCTCTTCCAGCCAAGGGAGCTCCAGAGAGAATGAGATCCATGGGGTCAGTGCCAATGCCAGCAAAACAGAGCAGGAAAACCATGAGCCAGGTAAGGATTTATCAGCCAGCCCAGACTAACCCATGTATTTTCCATTGCATAAGCCTAGCCTCCCTTCACCAGCACAGTCCAGCCCATGGGAGTGCTGGCCCAGATTATAAAATCCTGGTGTTTCTAGCTGCTTGCTGGAGATAGCACACCCCAGAGTAACCACATGCAGGGAAACAATACTGCCCTTGGATCTGTCCTTTTCAGCCATGAAAACAAGTTAATGTTGGTGTAATTAGAGGGTGACTGTTATTTGCTATTGAGCTTCATAAAAATCTGAGGAAAGATGTATGCATTTTAATTAAGTTCTGGGAGGAAAAAAAAAAACCACAACTGTGTACCTGGCTAGACTGCAGAGAGATGAACTCATTACTTCATCCATGTCTCAGTCTGCTGCCTGTTTTCTTCTGCAACAGAACGATCAGCCCAGGCTGCAGACGGTGACTTTGAAAAGCAAATAATCCTTCTGAAAGAGCCAGAACAGCACTTCTATAACTCCTACATCTCTTTACTGGGAACCTTCTCACAGCCACATTTCTAGCAAGACTGCTGGGCAAACAAACATTCAAACCCTTAGAAATATGAGGGAGAGGGCTCCCCAAATTAGACCCCCAGCCAACCTCACCTGGGATGGTGCCAGGGATGGAGCAGTGACCACCTATCTAGGCAACCTGGACCAGGGTCTCACCACCCTCAGTGTAAAAAAAAACCTCTTCCTTCCAACCAGTCTGAATCTCCCTCTTTTAGTTTCAAACCATCACCCCTTGTCCTGTCGCAACAGACCCTGCTAAAATGTTTGTTCCCTGTGATGATTCCTTCAGTTTCATTCATGGACACATCCATGACACACATGTGATGCCTGGGTCAGGCAGGGGAGTGCTCAGTGCAGCAATAGGACTGGACCTTTACCACACCTTCATGGTTAAGCAAGTGTATCACTGAGCTGTGGTCTCATGTCCATCTCTCTGCAGTTTTAGATGCCAGCCCTGCCCAAGGTGGGACAGCTGTGCTACAGCCTGAGGCAAAACCCTCACATTTCACCGAGAGCTGACAAAATTAAGCAACATCTGGTCTCTACCAGCGACACAGAGTGAACTCAGAAAATCCCTAGTAGCTGCAAGCCTCAAGAAGACTTTTAGAGATCACATCAAAGCCACAGAGGTTCAGCTTAGTCTACCATAGACACAGGCTCCCTGCTTTCCTCCTCCTGCTGGGAAGAGCTTGGCTTCAAACCCAGTGGGCTGACCACAAACCCTTTGCCCGCATGAATGTATTTGTTAAAACACTCATTCACACTGTAGCCACGGTGCTGGCTGGAGGAACATACATCAGGCTTTCTGTCAAGCAAAACCCATTCCAGCTGCCTGGGAGGACAACAAAATCCACCGTCGCGCTGCTTTGAAGGGTTTATGGTTCACAGCAGCTCTCTCTGTCTGCAGTTGTTTCCATAACCAAGGCCAAGAGAGCCTGTGAGCAGGAAGGAATTAGGTGCTCATGCAAAGACCATTAAAGTCAAGGGGAATCTTTCCATTGACTTGAAAGTGTTTGGCTCCTGGCCCGGGGTATCGGGGACTGTTGTGTGGGATTTAGAGCAGGTAGTGGGAGCAGGACTTTGAAGGTTTTCTCAGCATTTCTTACACTGCTGAGCACAGAAGTTCTCTGTGCTCATTTCCCTGCATGTAAACTAAGAAGTGACAGCTCATCTGAGATGCAAGGACCTGACTGACCATCTTTCTGTTCAATTTAGGCACCTCCTTCATCCTTCCTGGGGTAGACAGACCTAGCACCATACGAGCTGGATTAGCCCTTTCCTACAGCCACACGATTTCTTTATGGGTCCTGACACATCAGTTCCTGATGCAAAAACCACATACAACGTGTCAGTCTGAGAGAAAGAAATACTGCAACCCAGAAGCTTCAGCAGGTGTGAAAAGCTTATTAAACCAAAGGTCAAATCTACATCAGTGATGAACCTCCTACTGGGATCTAGGTGGAATTTCACTGATTTCCCTTCTGCCTGTTTAGTTCCAGCCAACAGCTGTGCACAGGAAGGTGCCTGTCTTTTGATGGAGTGCAAGAGTATGCACCAAACTGACAAAAGATCTGAGCTGCCTTCATTTCCACTGAGAGCTGATCTTCATTGCTTGGGATTTAACCTCTAGAAATTAATGCTCTCTGAGAAGCATCTTCCCAAGCAACCCAAACTGCAAGCCCACGATCCACAAAGCACTTCAGGAAACTTCACAGACTCTTTTAAAATACAACAACAAAGAGCCCAATTTCCTGATAATAAGAGCAGCGATGGCTCTCCGGGCTTGCAGCCAGACTGTCTGAGTTTAGTGAAGTGCTGTACCAGGTACAAATGTCTCCCAGTCAGAGGTGGAAGGCATTGGCACTTGGAAGATGCTAGTTCATTTTCTGACTCAACCTCACACCCCCAGTTTTGTTCACTACCATCGCTTCATTACCTCCTCCTCTGGTAATAAGAGCAGGGAGGACATTTCTCCACATGCCATGAGAAAGGTCATACCAGCAAGAGCAAAAAGAGGAGACACTGATTTGGTGCTTGAGCCCCACGGGCTTTGCAGGAGACAGCATCCAGCAGTTAGAGACACCATTCCCACTCCTCATGAGCAGTATGTGCCTGGGAGAAGAGCAAGGCTGTCAAGAATGAGTTATTCAAACCACAGGCTTAGGGAAAACCTCTGCCTCCTGGCAGATGCTCATTACTTGGGCTGGGTTTAGAAAAACAGAGGTGACCAAACCCTGCTTCACCCTCCAGTGGGAAGACAAGATTATGCTATGCTGCAAGAAACTTGATCCCAGAAAGAGGAGAAAGAAGGGTGGAGAAGGAAATGCATCCCAAACCAACTCTGCACAGCCAAGCTCTGCCAACAGGCTTGTGGAGGACAGAAACATCTAAAGAACCGATGGCTTTTGGTGGCTGCAAACTCACGTAGCCAGTGCCGTGTTCAACAGGACGGTCTTTGAGCAGCAAAGGTCACTTTCCTAAGCTGACTTGACAACAATTTGACTCAAAATCCATGTGCCAACTCAGAAATGACCTCTGCAGAATGGTGGTCTGCAGGTTCCCTGTGCAGAAGCACCCATCCCCATGCTGGAGGGAGCTGCATCCACCCCAGCACGAGAAGTCAGGTGTGGCTTTTATTTTCAGCGGGAGGTGATTTTAGGAAATGAGTTTTCCTACCACCTGCTGCACCAAGTTCACCAGTTCAAGTGGGACAAGCTGCCAAATTCGACAGGAACTAGGGTCTCATTAGCGTGACCGAGGCTTTGGCAGGGGGAAAGCTTCTCAGCTTCCCTCCACAGGACGCGCCGAGAGGCGCCGTGGCGGGAGTTCAAGGCGGGGTGGGTGTGCACCACTGCACACTGAAGTCTAGACAGCCCTGGAGCCCTGCAAGCCCTGAGAAGGCCTTTTCCTTGCCCTCGCCTGCTCTTCAAAGCCCAGCAGCATTCCTCAGCCAGGAGTGAGGCAGAATATTTCATTCCCTTGCTCCAACAGACTCTTGCACTATTGTCTCCCTCAAAACCTCCACTTCCAAAGCTCTGCCTGGAAGGTGGGTGGTTGCCAGCACCACCACAAGCTTGCCAGCATGAATTCTCCTTTGGCCAAACACTGCCAGGCTCCTCAGATGAAGGAAGCAGGGAAGAAGAAATAAAAAATAAAAAACAACTGCCTAAACTCTATGTTTTTATTCCTACCTGGAATGAAAACAGTACCTCTGGAGCAATTCTTGGAATATCTGCTTTTCACTATTTTAATTCCTTCCTTTTCCTCAACTATAAGCTGAGTAGAGAAACCCACCTGCCTGAGACTTTGGTGCCTCCATAGACCTCCAAACAGCACTCACTCCCTCCTCCATTAGACGGCTCCTGGATGAAGAGTGTCCAAGCAGCTGTGCTCACCAACAGCTCCAGCCAGCCCCAAAGGGAGCAGGTGACCTTTTAAACCTAAACCAGAGAAATTAAAATAGAAGTAGTTTAAATTTTTTGGAAGATTTCTGTTGGATATTAACAGCTACAGAATCACAGAATGGTAGGGGTCTGAAGAGCTCTCCAAAGATCATCGAGTCCAACCCCCTGCCAGAGCAGGAGAAAACTAGAGCAGATCACTCAGAAATGCAGCCAGACAGGTCTTGAAAGTCTCCAGAGAAGACTCCACAACCTCTCTGGAGAGTCTGTTCCAGCTAAACATACATCTCAAGAGCTGAGGCTTAGGTAGCAGTTCAGTCACTCCTGAAATACAACCTGGGCACAAGGCTCAGGGAAATGAAGCAGCACTTTCCCACCCATGGCCAGAAATGAGGATGACATCAGGGTGATGCCTCTACTCCTTTAACTGTTCAAAATGTGGCAGGGTCTGGTAACAAGGACTCAGTCATTCAGCAGCAATTCAGAAGGAAAAAAATAGGATCAAATGACGATCCTTTAGAATTTGCCAGGCTGCCTCTGCCCGTACCCCAAGCACGTACACTCTTTCCTTAAGTGGATTGATAAGCTCTGTGGATCAGTACGAACACACGCCAGATGCTGGGGAATCATCTCCTGCTTATGGCAATTATGAGGATGTCCCAGAATCCAATAAAGCAACTGAGAAGATGAGCATCTGGTGGTGGCTGTCAGGCCCAGACACAGCAAGATAAATCTATGTAATAAAGAGGTGTGATTTTTTGGTTGTTGTTCTGTTGTTGCTTGACTCATATGCCATTTAGCACTGGATACGTGTGAGTCCTGCTCCCTTTGGGGGTTCTCCTGAGGAGGGGGTGAGCAGAGCATCCTTCCTGCAGCAGGATGCTGAGCAGCTTCCCCTGCGCAGCCCTTTCTCTGCTGAGATCCATCAACCCCATCAGCATCACCCAGCTCTTCAGAGAGAACTGTGCAGAGTGACCCTGCAGAGCCATCAGACAGCACCTCCAGTCAGAGAAATCACCAGGTGAGACCATCTCCCTCTCTCTGACCTTGTCCACTCCATGCTGCCAGCCAAGGGCAAAACTCCACAGCTCGAGATAAGAGAACTCACTATGCATTCAGAATTGTTCAAAGACATATGAAGTGGTGAAGCAGTGAAGGTTAATTCCTACATAAATCAGCTGGAAAATAACCATTGTGCCCAGGGAATGCTGGATTACACCACAGCAACCCCACTGAGCACAAGCACAGGGGCAAACATGTGGCTAAACAGCATTTTAAAACTACTTAATGGGTGATTCCTAGAAGTAATCACCAGGAAATTTTAATCGTGTGAAAGGCAGCAGAGCTGAGCTATATTTAATAGAGGCAAGAAGATAAAAAGGTAATCTCCAACAGTCTGATAATGCAGACTCTGCTTGGATATAGTTCAGTACATCTTCACACAGCAAATGCCAGTGTAGCTGCAAGGGTGTTTTTCTCAGCTCGGACAGTGTTTCAGGGACTCGTGGGTCTTAAGATCAGAAGCAGCCATTAAAACATCTTGTGTGAGCTGCTCTCCACTGCAAGCCAGAAGGTTTCACCCTATAACTGGACAGGGTTGAAGGATTGATAATTCAGAGATGTTTGCAGTGAGTGACACAGCAGCCCTGGCCCACAGGCCAGGGCCAGCCTAGCTCCAGCCACTCTCCCTGCTAAGGCCTTTTTCCCAGGAAGACTGTTCATTATTTAAGTCCCATCCTCACAAAAAAAACCAAATCCAACATTTACTCCCATGCCTAGATCTGTTCCTGTGTGGCCTGCCCTGGGTGACCCTGCTTTGGCAGAGGGGTAGGACTTGATCTCCAGAGGTCCCTTCCAACCCCTCCCATTCTATGATAACACCTCAAGACTCATCCAACCTTGCAGAATCTCCTTTTCATTCCATTTTCCTTTGAGTTTTTCCTAAAAGAGAGCTTTTCTCCACATAATTCCCCCACAATCATCTGAAAAGAAACATGACCAGCATCTGTTGTAGCAGCAGCAGCCATTTAAAAAGTATTCAGCAGACCCAAAGTCACATAATAAACTTCCAATGTCACTTACAATGTTGACATTTAAATAACTTTAAGAGTCAACTTATGTAAATTTGTGCTTATTGTTTACCTTTTGTAAGATAAAAATGCTTGGCATCAGCTCCAGATCTTCAGGACTGTGGATTCAGTCTGCAGAGGGTATCTGGGAGAGAGAGGGATGTTTTTCCTAGTGAATAATACTCTTGTTTGGAACATCTTAAAGGCTACGAAACCATCATTCTGGATCCTGGCTCATGTGAAAGCCAAAGCTGAAAAAAAAAAAATTCCATTTGGAGTCAAATTCACCCTATTCCTTTCAAGAAGCTGTTGCTTTTCTTAACCTTTGATTAACTTAAATCTTTTCTCTGAGATCTGCCCATCTCTTTGTGTACCCAGTACCTGGGCTAACGAGTTCCCCTTCTATTACTTAAGAGCTTCCACAGGACAGTGTTACAACCTGATTAACTACACAAAATGCACTTGTAATTTCCCCATTAGGGAGGGCATGGAAAATGTGCTTTCAAGTTTGAATTTAATGACTTAGGATAAAATATAGAGCGCCTGCAATATTTGACTTTACAACTATTGTGCAAATATTTATCCAATTAATGCACTGAGTCCCGTGGCAGGGAACACTGTTAAGATATTTTGGCTCCTATTTTTCAGAAAGTCAATCCATGATGGAGCTTTCCTGTTTGATGCAAAGTACTGGCAGCAGCACCAGCTGCAAGGCTGGGCAGAGAAAGGCACTGTGCTTTTGGGGACCAAAAAATCCACCCACAGAAGCCCAGGGTTCATCATGGCCAAGCCACTCTGCTCCTCCCAGGATCCATCAGCTTAATGAAACCCAAACTTTTCATCTGGTTGAGGCATCCCTCCAGTATTTAATAAAATCCAGTATTAACACCACCCAAGACCACAGAGCGAGGCTGCCTTGAGGTGTTTTTACCCGGTGAGGGTACAGGGCTGCCAAGTGCTGAACAACAGGAAAGCATTTGACTTGTATCAGACCAAATCCAGAGAGTACCAACCCTGCAATTAGCTATAATTAGGGATCTGCTCGGGCAGTGCTCCTCGAGGCAGGATCCGTGCAAACCCACACGTGCCTGGGTGTTAAACCAACACTGGTAGAGAAATGGGTGATGACCACCCCTCCCAAGGCTGGCCCACGTGCTCCCTGCAGGTCCCTGTACCCAGCAAGGTGTGGGGGGTGACCTCATGACCACATAGATCCTGAGCAAGGAAATGGTTTGTACCACAGTCAGACCTCACATGTTTACAAGTAACACTCCCAACCAGCTTGCTCCTTTCTCAGCTGCCCAAGTGATCATCCCCTGGCCAGCCACACCAAATCACACGCCCCAAAATCCCCCTGGATAAGCACATAGAGGTTTGTGGCTTGGTTGGTTGTTTGGTTGGTTTTTTAATGTGCTTTTTTGCACTGTAGCTTTTCCATCCTCAGTAAGAGAAGATAACCTGCTGATGCGAGATCTCCTGGTGAGCAAAAATGACTTCATTCCCCAGCCTCCCACTCCAGACATCTTCAGCCCTTCCCCTCCACCATCACTCAAATACCAACGGGCTCCTACCCAACAACTCAGACATGGCCAAACCCGGTGCTATTTTTGCATCACTAATGCCCCTCGGAGCCTTTGCCAGCTCTCAGAATGACATCCAGGATATAATGGGAGAAGCTCAGTCCAAGCAAAGAAAAACTCAGTTGTCACCTTATTTTCAAGGAGATTTTGCACTTGTGACTCCCTGGCAGTTAAGATGCGTTTGAAAAATCTCCCTGCTTAGCTGTGTCTCCAGCTAAAGCTAAATATTGCCAGATGAGCAAAACACCCCAGTGCTTAGGAGATCTTGGTACTTAGGGGACCTAGCAAAATGACAGCAACCTCAGCTATAATTATTGCCCTGTAATCTGCATGTCATGAATAACTGCATAATCCAGCAATAGCTGCAATCACTGCACACAGCTATTTGCTTCTCGTGTTGAAATGAGCTGGTGGGGAAGATGGACAGCAGTTGAGTGCTGTGGAAACATTCAGTCATTTTCAACCTCTTTCTGTCAACATTTTTGCTAGAGGAAAGGAGCTCTCTGCCTTGCCTCTCCGAGCTACCTTCTGCATGCCCCAAAAAGCACCCACTGGCCCCAGTGTGAGCTGAAGGCTGGGAGGAAAGGTGGGTAATTTGGGAAAGGGAAAACAGGCTTTAACCATAACTACAATTGAGGCTTTTCTCTTGCTGTTCTTTGAGACATTTGGTTCACAGATGTCCCTTTGGCAGGCTGCTCATTTTCTGTTAGTGCAAGAGATTCACTAATTCCTCTTTTTTTACATCCTATGGGTAAAAAAAAAAAA